>JAQIWD010000233.1:0-27479 GCA_034694825.1 Anurida granaria
AGGACTCTACCAACAAATTCCACATGGTGGATCATCGGGGAGATGAGAAAACGGTTCAAGGGTGGTGGTGGTGGTGGGATCCTCGTGGCAAACGGGAACTCCCTCCGTGCGGTGTGTAATCATGATGGATGTGGTCCTTATTATTCCGCTGGGATCTCTCCAATTAGTTTCCCACCACTCATCAATGTTTGATTTACGCCTTTACTCGCCCGAATCCATTGTCTCTCCGGGAGTCTTAGGAAAGAGGACTTCACCAGATCATCACCACGATCACATAAACCACCTAAGCACATCCCAGTGCCACTGGCCGGGCTCAGAGTTCATATTTCACAATCAATGAACCTTCTGGACAGAATGATTAACTCTTTGGATCTCTCTCCACGTAAACCTTTGACCCGAGGAAACTACCCTGTCTGCGTCATCGGGTGTGGTGACACGAACTTATTTTTTAAGTCCCTGAATCAGTATTAGTAAAACTGTTTTCATTTTCATTGGCCAATACTGAGTGTCCTCCACAGAGTTCATTTGCTTAATTTTGATTACGGATGAAATTTAGTGAAAGTGTTTCAGGTCAACGGACTAAAAAAATGACAACCTTGTCCACTAAGATGGGCGGCTGGGCTGGCCTGACTCGGTTATTGGGTTCAATGACTATTTACTAACTTCCTTGGTTCACTAACCCGTAAATCAGAACTGGGTAAATAAACTTGGTAGACCCTCAGGAATTATTGAAAAAATTCATTCCTCCCCGAATGAAAAAAATTGGAAAATTTACGATTATGGGACAGAAAATTGTGAATTATAATTGAATGTTCATTTCCTCTAATGAACTTTTATGATGCATCCCTTTCAACTTTTCTTTTCTGCTTAGACCTGCAGAAATTGAGGAATGAAAGGGAAAGTTTCCGCCCCCACCCTCTCCACTTTCCCCAAAATCTCAACGTGGGTAAGACTACACTGGGGAAAATAAACTGATGGGTTTTCCCCAAAATTTTCATTTTAGTTTTTTCCCTGAGCTTCCATTTGCCTTCTTGGTGATGGGATTTTTGGTTGGCTCAGGATAATGTGCGTGAGAGGTCCCTTTTGACTAACTGAGCTGAGTTGAAATGAAGAAAGTATGTAGGAAGGGGGGTAAGCTCTGTCAGGCTGACATGAGTCTTGCCTTTATCACTGTCTCCCAATTGCTCAACCATAATCTCTTTGAAATGATTCTTCTTCTAAATTAATGAGACAGATCGTTTTCTGACTCTTTGAAATTTATTACTTCACCTCCTTCCCTGGTCTCAAAAGTTCCAGCACCACCACTTACTTCCTAGGGAAAGGAGGGGGAAAGTCCTCTCGGGGCCTTTAGGAGTCAAATCTAATTCTCATCATCACTTAAATACCACCAAACTTCCAATCTAAAAACCCTTCACACAACACACACAGAAAAAAGGAAAAGGACTTTGGATTTCTTCCCTTAGCCACCACACATTTGAAGGGAAGCAAAAAGGAAAGGAAGACTTTTTCTGATGACAGAAGCAACTTTCTCCGTCGTCATCCAGTAATTCTAAAGCCTTTTTTCTCACTGTCGACTTTTCCTCTAATTTCATTATTATGACAACTGCTGGAGACCTTCAAGAGGAGGAACCATCCAGCATCCAACATTCTCCAGATTCAACAAATTTCCCACGATCTCCTAAAGATTCCCTTGTCCATACAAAAGGCCAAATTAACCAGAGACCCCAAATCAGAATCACCTCCAATGAAACTTGCAAAAATTGCTACTAGTAGTGGGGGCACCTTGTGAATATTTTGCGACAATTTTATGGCTCCTCTAATCGATTTGGAAATATTTTCGTCCATCCATACACTTGTGACAGGTTGAGGTCAATGACCCCGACTTGTGATGATTTGTCGAAGCAAACATGGGATTTTGTCCACAGCGGGGAATCCTGAGCCTGGAAATCTTAAAACTGCCCGTTTCCCCACAGCTTTTCAGCTCGTTTTCTTCTAAATGGGACAGGGGGAACTTATCGTAAATGCAAAAATGGAATATTTGCTCAGTAGAAAAGAGGAGGGGAAGAAGGTAATGATGGATCCTCGTTTACAGGGCTGGAGTCCATCTTCACACAGGAGGCATTTGGACATGGGGACTTTCCCTGTTATTGGAAATTGAAGAAGTGGACATTGGCCATGGCTTTTCCCTTCATGACTCAAGTTACTTGGAGTCTTCCAGATTGTTTTTGATGAGGGGATTCCTTTCATTCAAATCCTACTTTCTCTACTATCACTTTCTTCTTTTCTGCTGAGCTCACAACAAACGGAGGACCAACCAACAACGGAGGAGGACGCAAGAAAAGGAAATTCCCCCTGATCCACATTTCATTTTTGAGCGTTTATTTATTTCCTCCTCCTTTGTACCCGGTAAAGGTCCAGAAGAGGAAAGACGATGAAGGAAATCGGACTCCCATTTCCTCCTTTTATAAAAATTGAAATCCGAGTTTATTTCCTATTGGACAGAAGACACTGTTGAGTGAAGTTCCTGGAGAAAGAACTGGAGAGAGAACTGGTGAAGGGGCTTGCGGACATTTGGGCTATTGGGAGTGTTCTCGATCCCCCGCAAAACAACCCCGAAATCCACACAGGCAACAGATCCAGAACGTCTCCTTCAGCCTGATTTATGACACCATCGAACCCTACCCAATCCCCATCTTAATCATTTATTCCCTCCTCTCACTAACCTTCGGAAACAATGGCGGGAAATTAGAAAGTCAAAATGGCGAATTCTTAGGAAGCTTTGGGGCACGAATTCTTTCTGGGAGTAGAATTATATTTCCGCTTGGCGTGAAAACTTATTTTTAGAACTAATGCTCCTAATGCCTTGAAATAATGGTGAGATTGAGAAGTGAATTGTGAGGTAGTAGGGATGAAATTGGGTTAAAGTTATTGAGGCTTTGTGAGGGCATTTAGAGAGATTGGATGGAGGGAGACTGTAATGGTTGGGATTTAAGGAGCTGATGAAATGGAAATAAATCCAAGTCGGATAAGCTGTCAGTTGAGAAAGTAAAAGAAACTTAAGGTTTGAAATAACAACGGAAACCAAGGGCCCTGGAACTGTCGGATCTAAGAAGAGGAGACAAAGAAATTTATGATAAGATGAGATATAATAAAAAGGCAGAAACCCGTGGCTAGTCCCCAAGTAGCGTCAGCTAAATCGAGCATGCCCATCACTGCTAACGAATGCGCCTGTCTTGACTCGACGTGGGCACATGATCTCTGAACCTGAGACACCATGTTGAAACCTTTAAGGGACGCTGACGGATCCCAAATTGACCCCTCGTGGATTCAAGAGGTCCGAATAAATTTTTCTATCGTAACTTGGCTTCCGTTTGGTAAAGTTTTTGGAGGGGGGCCCTTAGAAGGCCTTGATAAATCCTGGATCTTTATCGGGATTCTTCAAAGAGGTCGCTCGAGGCTCGACTGCAGACAGACGGACAGAGTGAAATCCTAAAGGAACCGACGCTACTTAATAAAGAGGAAGGAAAAGAAAAGGATCTCAGAAAAATCTTCGTTACGCAATCTAAAAAAAAGGAAAGAAAGCGCATGGAACACTTTCATTCTTCCAAGTTTTTGGAATTGGAGAAAATCCTTAAATTCGCTACATGGATTTAAGGACGCTCCATTTTCAGAAAACTGCCAACAACCATTACCTGATTTTTTATTTTAGTAGGAAAGCATTTCAACCCCATTTAGTTTTAAACACGTACGGATTCTGACGGATTCAACAGGAATTGTTGGGGAAATCCTCTTTGATTTTTTTAATTATCTAACAATCTTCTTGTGTTTTACATTCTGAATTAAAAATTAAGGTTAAATGATCCTACAAATTATGAAATACGATTTTGAACAAGCCATAATAAGCACTGGGAAAGCGCTGCAAGTATAATTTACGGGAAGTCTGGAGCCAAGAACTCACCGAAGTGAAAAGACAACAAGACAAGACGGGAGTCTCCGGTCCCGGGCATTTCCTGTATAAACGAATTTGTCCTCTCCCGCCGTCCGTCCATCGTTTCTTTCCAAACAATCAACTCCTTCTCATCGGATTCTGCAAGCAATGGAGACGATTCTTCCGAAACAAGACACATTTGCCCCGTCTAAACCTACTATCCCAGAGTACCAAGTTTGCAATTATCCAAATTTTTTCTATGTTTACTACTAATTCAGGTCAAATTTCCACGAAGATTGAACAAATTTGGAGAATAGACACGAAAAAAATCATCTCGTTTTGGAATGTGAATAATCTAATCCTGACTTGAGATACATCAGTGACTATTTTTCAAGCATGTTTTTCTTCTTAAAATATGAAGGATTTAGATCAATTCACTTTCATTTATTTTCCGGATCACTTTTGAAATCCGTGGAGATGTCCATCTTGGATTCTATCGGATTTCGGAGTCTAGAAAGGTGAAAAATGAGCGTCGTCTCTCTTCCATTATGGAAACTTATGAATATTTTCCTTTGCTGGGAATGGACTTTCCTGGTTACTTTTGCCCCATGAGAGAATTCAGAAGGACAGTGGCAAGGTCCTCCATTGGTCCTTGGTTACTTTCTTCTTTCGGTGGACTACTGGAGGGAAAAAGGAAATGGACTAATGGTCCTGAACATCTCTCGGTGGAATATCCACAAGGAACGAAAACTAATGGACTTTCCCCAATGCATCCTCCACATTTGGACACTCTTTGACCTCAGCCCACAGGAATCCCAGAAAACATTTTCCAAGATGTGAATTTGAAATGGACCTCGCCTTAAAAGAATTTTCATTTCAGGGACTTAGGTCACTCACTACTCATTCCTACTACTTGTAATACACAAAGGGAAGGAATCAATCCTTTGAATATCATTTTCAATTGACCAGGATTTTCAGCCCCACATTCGTCTATACAACAAAGAGAAAGCACGTGACGGAGAAAGTAGTGTAGAAAATGAAAGGAAACTTACCAGAAATCCCATCGTAGGTCCACCACTCGTCCCAACTGCCCCAAACTCCTTCAATACAAACAAATGGAAAAAAGACATTAAATGGAAGATCAGCGGATCGATTTTGCATCCATCACTTGATAATAAGTCCCGGGTAGAATGGAAGATTGAGACAACCCCATTCCTTTCTTCCTTGTATTCAACAAGACCAAAAGTCCTTTCATTTCAACCCGAAAAAAGAGAAAGTTGGCAGTTGCCCTTTCTCCGGCGGAACTTAGTCTTGTCTCCTTCTTAATCCCCCTGGCCCATGCCACACCACCACCTCCACCACCGGTGGTGCTGGGCTTGGTTTCCGGATTAACCGAATCTCAATCCAAAAACACTTCACCCACGACCCTAAACCCCACCAACAGACCCACTTGATGAGAAAATATGAAAGTCAAATTTCAAATTGAGTCGTTGGGTTTGAATGGGCTGACTGAGGGGTTTATGGATCGGAAATCCATGTCAGAAATGGAAAAGTCTCATCATCCCTTACTCATACGACGAAATCACCTTCCACCTTTCTGATTTCCCAATCGAGAAAACTATGTAGATGGGATCCTTAAGAGGGAAATTGGAGGGGGCTATGCATAAATAATTTGCACGCGAAAAACTCTGCTTGCTATTCCAACCACCACCACACCCAATTGTATGGAAAAACAAATAAAAAAGACAATAAGACTCACCTGGATTAATTGCAAGTAAAAATATAGTAATGGTAGTTAGCAGTATTGGACGATTTGGGTTGAGACTGGAAGGCAAACATGAACTCATCTTGAGGAAAACCCACACAATTCACCAGGACCGTTGGAACGTATTCTATTTTTTACCCCCTGGAAGAATTTTCCAGCATCCCAGGTGTAGTATTGAACGTTTAAAATTCCCGAAATGCAGAAGTTAATTGGGGGCAAGCCAGAATTGTTGTACTACAACTGGAGGGGAAAAGTGGGGGTGAATGTAAGAAAACTTTGAATTTTTCCAGGAGTTTATTGCAAAGTCAAAAACTGGAGAAACTTTCTCCAGGCCGTGGATTCCCTCCGTCTGAGGCGAGGGAGGAAAGTGAAGTGAAAGTTCCTCACTCGGGCTAACTTTCTCTGCTGGGTTTGTTTTTCCGTGGATTCGTGCTAAGGGTAGAAAGGGATGAATTCCAGCTTCCGCTTTCCCCGGAATCTAAGCCAAGAATGAGAGGAATTGGGATTTGACCGCTTCTAGTCATCGTCAGTACTACTCAGGACCTTCCAAGTAAGCCTACCCCATTAACCCACTCTGGTACACACAAATCGATCCTGGAACCAAAGGTTACCAGTAGCAGCTGCTGATTAAACATGTAGGAATGGCGCTTAGACGTGCGTCAAGATGACGACGCGGGTCAATCAACCTCATCATAATCCTTTCCTCCCCGTGACCCCCCAGTTTGACCAGAAAGAGAAACAAATCCAGCTGGAATTCCTGCAAGTGTATCTTCCGCATGCGCTGATTGGATTTTTGTAATTTGAAAAACACGAGAGGCAAGTGCGTACGACTACGAAAATCAGGCAATCCACAAGACTGCGCCCCGAAATCTGTTAAAGTGGATTTTAGAAATCATGGATCAAGAGGGCGGATTTCGTCGACCCCAAAGGCATCCCAGACTTGGAGTATTTTTTTCCTTCTTAGAAAAGAAGGACGAGGTGTAAGGGCGCCACTGTTTACCGACCTCACTTACTCCTCGTACAGTACACAAGTCTTGGTGTACGTCCCCCCGGCGGTGGGAGCAGTGTAGAACCCACCATCACCACAAAGCCGTTTCCGTTTTCCTCCTTGGTTTGGTGGATATAAAAGAAAACCCGATTTTGATGGTAAATACATCAATCCGAACCAGGAGAACAAGGAAAGCGGAGCTCCATTTTCCATGCCAGGCTCACACAATGCAGTGACGCCAAAGTGAAAAAGAGTAAGGGGAGCCCATAAACGATTCAGATTTTTGATGTTTCATTCCATCTCCTTAAATAGTTGGGAAAAGAAGAAAGGATTAGGAAAAGAAAGAAGGAATTTTCCCCTCTGTGTATTACATTAACCGGAGAAAGTGGTAAAGGGAAAAACATATCGTCTGAAAGGGGTTTAAATTTCTTTCTCTCCTTTACTCGGGCAGGAGCAGCATGATTCAATCCGAAAAACTACCTGAGACTCCCGTTTCCCTGGAAAAAATCGAAGAATGTGAAGAGAAAGTTTAAGATTGACCTGAATCAGGGATTGTCCATAATCTTCCAGGGCCAACATCTTTGGAATCTAACTAACAATGATGGGCCGGCACTGCCAATTTCCCTGACAATTAATCAAGGCGGGTGTTGGGAGGGAGTGGTCACTTGTTTCGTATTTTACCTCCGAAATCCGAAAGTCCGACTACCACCACCACCACCAAATTGATCTTCATTCCTCACCAGAAAAGAAGAAAAGGGGAGGATGGTTCCGTAACTTCCGTTCTTCTATCCAGCACATCTTCCTACCAATTTTCTTATTATTATAATGGGTTTACATCCTTCCGACCCAATTACTCACCTTCAACCTCCATCCAAACACTAATTCTGATTAATCTTACTCAACCTACCAACTCCCTTTTAGGGCCAATCCATCCATTCCTAGTTTCGATAGAAAAGTAACAAGGAAACCCCACGGGGTATCCATCTTCAGATACTCGAGCCCTGTACTGTCGATCCCCTTCCTAAGATGAGCTGCCGAGCTGCGATCATTGGCTAAAGCACCCCCGGGCTTTCGCTTCTAATTGGTTGATTATGGAAATGGAATTAAGAATGTGAAGAACCGTTTAGAAAGTAGTTATACTGCTTACCATTATTTACTTGGAGGAAAAGTGACCATCTATCCGGAGGGAACTTTTGTAGCCTCGTCTCCGGCTTTGAAGAAAGTTAAGGAAAACAAGTTCTGACGAAGCGGGGGAGGGGATTGGGGGCGGTGGAGTGTTGTGATGCTGCTGCTACTGCAAGTCACTTAAATCTAATTTTGGAAAGGAGAAGCTGATGCTTGGAGGCTTGGAGAAAGTTCCCATAATTGCATAAGTCAGACTTACAATTTGATCTTTCTCTCTGGTACTTCGTACCATTCCTTTCCCCTTCCCTACTCCCTTTCCCTTCTTCTCTTGGATGAATTTGAATCGAAATCAGATCTTCATCCGCTTCTCTTCAAAGCGTTAAGGCATCCAACCTCACTACTGAACCCCCCCACTCCCCTCAGTGCTGCTCACCTTTTACCGAAAACTAAAACAAAAGGGAAAGTTCCATAATCAACTCCTCGAAATACCAACAAAATGGATCTTCCTGTCTCAATCCAAAAACCGCAGAATTTGATACCCGCGTAACAGACGGGAAGGTTAATCTAATCACTTTCCCCTTTTTACACTTCCGACTTATTCCAAACACTTTCACCCACTCATCAATTCACACAAATCAAATTCCCTGACCCACCTTTCCCATGAATACTTCACCCCACATACTATTGATGAATTTCACCTGGGAATTATGTGGTCAAGTGACAAACTACTCCATCTCAGCTGGCGTAACGTCGGGGACTCGAACGAGCGAAGCTGAAAGAAAACCTTAATTATGACTCCGAATTCATACAAGTTTCGGATTGATTCATTGAACCACGGAGACGAGAGTTTGGGTATTCAATGCCAGCACCCTCATCATCATCTCCACTATCCTCCATTCATCCATCCTCAGCCACATAAATTGAAAGACGCTCCTCTCCCTCCTCGACTTTGAATCCTTGTCTTCATCTCGTCATTTCCAAAAGCCTTGGATCATAAACAGGATCTTAAACTGGAGTAAAGGAAAGGCTGGTGCTGGATAACGGCGACGGATGCTCCTGGAGGAGTTCCTACTGATTTCTTTCCTTCTGATTTGAAATGGTGATAAGCCAGGCGGTGGGATTCATGCTGAAGAGGAAGGAGACAAGATGAAGATGCGAAAGGAACTGACGAAGCTTCCTTTTTAGAAAATCCAAAGGTGATAATAATAAACCCCATTGCCAAAACACGGGCAAGAGTCCTCTTAAGACTCCTCATCGGGAATGCCTCATCACGATTTATTGACTTCACGCCCCGAGTTTTCTCTAGCACTTCGGGGTGTGTACAAACTGAAGTGAAAGTGTCACAACTTAAAATCATCAAGCACGGAATGGAAATTATCCACTGCCACTCCGACATCCCGACGAGCGTCATTTTGAAATTGAATTGACATTTTCTATTTTTTTAAATGAGAACGCAGGCTTCAGTTGAACTCATGGAGAAAGTTGTCCCACCTGTGTTTTCCCAGTTATTGTTAAGCATTCGAGCCCATCTAAACAGTGTCGCAAAATCCTTCATTCGATTTAGAGAGCTTAACGTGTAAAAGGAGGCTTAGGGTATCCATGGTTGGGATATCGTTCCCTTTCTTTTTTTTTGCTCCATCTTACGTACTTTCTTTCTGTCAAATTTAAAAAGAACTGAAAGACCCACTTCACTCACCAGAAATCTCCTTTGAAATTAATTTGAGGTAGAAAAAAGTTTTATAATAGAGATCCTTCTTGGAAATAAAATCGTTCACAAGGGTCAAAGTAACTCCAGGTTAAAATGAAAGTGAAAAATATTCAAAGCTCTAAGAAAGTTTTAAGATTGTCAATTGGGGGATGGGGGTTGTTCTTACTATTATTTCTGTTGAGTTCTCTTTGCATCCTGCGTGATGTGCTGAATGGCGATGAGCGTGGAGATAGTTGAGTATTTTGAAATTGGAATCCATTGGGTCGTCGGTGGGTGTAAATCAAGGGAGGAAGTTCGGATTGTCGTCCCACTTGGAATTTATGGGGGAGGGGTGTAAGGTCCTTTAGCCAAGGTACCATTGCCCCAGCCTGCCTGGAGATAATGTACCTAAGTTTCCAGATACATTACTTTACGACTTTCTCCATCCGAGCGACCTCCTATCAAATCTATCTCCACTTTCTTGAACTCTGACTGCCAATGGAAAGTTCCAACTTCGTAAATATACGGGGACACACTTTGAAAAAAAAACCTGGAAGGGTTGGAGCAAGGAAAGGATAGCAAGCAACTGGATAAATTGCAACGATAAAGATCTTCATCGTTCACTTTTCCTTTTCCGGAATGGAAAATTTGGCGGAGGGAGGAAGGGAAAAGGCCCAGCAGTAGTGGCTCTTTTCTCCAAATGTTTCTTTCAAAAAATACAATGGAGGTGTTTATCATACGCATTTTTAATCAACGACGCCGCCCTCGTCTTCCATTTCCTTTCCATCTTGTAAATTACACCGCCGCACCGCCTGGAAGCATCCTGCTACTCCTCATAAAACTCTAAAAAGTGATGCAAATTGAATCATCTCCATGATCTCATCTTCACAAATTACCTTCCAATGAGATCATGGAAGGTAATTAAGGGGCCATAAGATCAAAATGAAACATTTTACGGGGACGCTAACCGTTTTCCCTGGCATAAATTCCAGATGTTCTAAACATTCATACATAAATAACGAACAAAGTGTAAGCCCATAATTTCTGCAACGTGATTCACAATTTTTGCTCATACTTCCAAATGTGGAGGGACAGGGAGGGACGAAGGTTGCCATTTATTTGTAATTTGATTTAAAATTCTGCTCGTTTTGGGGCGGGAGTGCTTTCCCCGAGAGCAAAAGCGAAGAGAAATGTCTTTTTTTTTCTCGGAAATTATTGTCAAAGGAGAAATCAATTTAAAAGATAACCAGATCAGATTTTGTTTCTGCCGCCGTGATTACAATGCCCGAGGCCCCATTTTTCTCCGCTACTTAACAATGGAAACGGGAGAAAAAGGATGAAAGGGAATGTTGCGGGAGAAAAAGCGGGGAAATGCGAGGAAAAGAAAGCAAAGCTGAAGAAATGTGTTCTTTTACTTTCGGAAAAACCCATCAACCTCTCTTCACTCCCTGGATCTACTTGTGCATGACACTTTGTAGTAAAATTCCCCGAATTTCCTCATACTACCCGGTAAAGACGATTTTGTGTGATGATGCCCCAGGAAAAGGAGGCAGGGAAGGACGCTCCTCGTCTTTTTTTTTAGACACACTTTGGAAAGTGGAGAAAGTGGCTCCTTGCATGCGATCCCAACCCCTTCCGAGAGAATCTCAAAATTTCAGAATCGAATCCAACGCCCATCATCACAATCACTAATCCAATTTCATTTCCGTACAAGGAGCTCCAACGCCAAGGTTCCGTGGAGATAAGAAAAAATCCTTTGTTTTCTGGAAAGGACTGCTGGAGAAACATAAGAGCAACGACGTTACAGTTAAAAAATCAGTTGGAAAGTAAATTGAATTTACGAGGTTACGCCACAAACTTGAGCACTTAAAGTATTATAAGTAGCTGTGGTTCCACACAATTTATTCGGAATGGAAATCCAACTGAAAATTTAAGAATTATTTTCCGGATGTGCAGATTTTTTGCATAATTGTTACCGATTTCTCGGGGTGAGGTTGAAAGGGATTTTAGGCTTTGGGGGCTGATTATTTTACTAGAGGAGTTGGTCCAGGTGTGGGAATTCCCAGTGAGAAGATCTCAGTTTCTGTTTTCGGATTTATTAACTAACTTGTCCCACTGTTGATTATACAAAGTTTAACATTCTCTACGGGAAATCTTTGGGTCTCGGACTGGGAAAGCAATGCAGAAGAAATTAAATTCACTTTCTCTTCCTCTAGTCTCCGGATTGAGTAAACTTCTGCCAGGAATGCACGGAAGGATGAGTTAATTATACGGAGCATATGCAAAATGCAAAACTGACATCGAACCAAAGGAAACAAACTAACAAATTTCCAAGCAAATAGAATAGAGATGCAGGCGAGAATGGATAATTCTACCAGGGAATTATGGACCGTTGTCCAGGGAGTTCAAAACGCTTGGGTCAAACGACATTAAAAAAATTAAACGCAGGTTGCAATGACTTCCAAAAGTTCGATTTTCTGATTTGGACTAAGGCCCCTGCCGGGAAATTTTTTTTTAATTTTTTTTAAAATTGATTAGCTTCAAGGGACTGTAATTTATTAACACTAAAAATTGAGCTTAGGCTTAGCGGATGTGACTGCAGTTATGGGTTCTGAGATTACTTGTACACTTTCTAATAATACCTCCATTAATTCATTCGGATTTGAGCCTAATCTAACGTAACTAATCCAGTAACCTTAATTAAGATCTCTTTTGAAACTTCTGAATTGATCCCGAGCCTGAATCATTTTCATGAAATCGATAATGCCCCCGACCTCTCAGGACCAGAAATCCGTTCGATTCGGCTGTTATAAATTGTTGGATGAAAAATTAGAGCTCTCTGGAGTTTTTCTTCGTTAATCAAATGGGCAGGATGGGTCGTATCGGTTCAGGGGAGGGCGGACATTCTCCTGATTGTTGAAAAGGGACGACGCCCTTTGAGATCCACTGGATGATGGATTGCGATTTGAAACTTGGGAGATAAGATCACCTTCAAGGAACTCCTGACTGAACAAAGGGCGGCGGAACGCTGCTTTCGGATTTTTGGGACCGAGTATGTGGATTCTTCTGATTAAAACTTGGTTTCGGCTTTGGTGAAAGTATAGGGAGAAAGCATGGGGAAAATAAAGGAAAAGGAATTCTGGGGAAAGTTGGAGTTAAGAAATCAGGGTCTGGTGACATGTATAATTTACACTTTGAGTAAAAAGGTTTTATGAGCATCTCCCCTCTCCCACATTCCTTGGAGAGACGCCCGGGTAGAAAGTGGCCTTTCCAACTTCATTTTTCATCAGGGCCAAAACGTATCTCCCCATCAGATATGAATGGCAGTTGAATTTTTCTTTTTCAAAGCAAAAAGTGGAATTCCTTTCAGTCTCCAGCCGAGGGCTCCATAATTCATGGAATCTTCGATGAGACACTGGGAAGGGAAAGGAAATCAGGGGCCTAATGCACTGTTTACATCATCTTTCCCACGATCCCACCACCTACCATCACCACCGTGTGCGGATGGGCGTAATGGACCAGACCCAGAGTTTTTCAACCAAAATCTCTGATTGCAATCCACTCTCCAGCAAATCTTTCAGGCAGTTGAGATTCAATCAATTCATTCCAAGTTACCCGACGTTCGCCCCATTTCGGACACTGATCTTTCCCGTCGCTGATTTTAATTAAGGAGGGCTTGAGAAGTGTGACCTTGGTTGTTGGATCCTGAATCTCGAAATATTCCTTGCATCTCCTTGTCCATTGTGATTACGATAGTTAGGCCACAATTACTTGGCGGGACATCAGATTAGACTCCTCCACGGAGGGAAAGGAGGCGGGGCAGAGGAAATAATTCTTAATTCCCAGTTGGTCCTGGAGAAACTTTCTCCTGTTGGGATGATGTGGGAAATTGGAGGGAAAGTGGCCTTCCTGTCCCACTCAGCCGGGCTTCTTCCTGTCAAGGGAAGGAATACAGGGAGGGCTCCGGGATCAGTATGTGGTCGTCGTGATTGATGGTCAGGAGGACCAGGAACAGCGTCTTCCCACCCTCCCTCCAGTCCCAAGTTGATGATGATACACTTCCCGTCCCACGCAACCAACCCCACCCAGTCCCTTCTTGGATCGAATCATTTCTGGAAGGCCAAAATCACGACCCTTCATCCCCAAACAATTTTATCAGTCGGATTTCTATCTCAATATCCCAATAAATCCAAAATATCAATCTATCATTCCATGAGCGCTTCCATCCCCTCCCCAGCCCTACGAAAGTGTGGCGTTTTGGAGGCCGGACCGTCGGAATTTGCAAACTTTTCCACATAAATGGCCATTCGTAACCGGAGATTCCCCGTATATACCCCCCTCATTTCTTTGTATCAGAAGATGGCAAAGTGGTACCGACGGCGGCGACGGAAGAGAGGGTATAAGTAGACCGTGTTTTGGATTTCCACGGTCTACTAAGCAGGGAAATAATGCGTGTGACGGTTCATTAAGAAGACGAAATTGAGCTGTTGATGGGGTTGTTCTTGTGTTTTCATTCGGTTGTTGACTCGCAGACTGAATCTTCCCCCCTTCCGCTTTTATTGTAGCGGGTATTGTACCACCGGGTAGTAGGGGGTAAGTGGGGGGGGGGGGGGGGTACCCGGACATTATCCTCCTGTCATCCTCATCGCCATCGTCTCAAAAACTCTTGACTCCTTTTCTTCTTCCTCATACATCATCCTCCTCCTAATGCATCACAACAACCACTCTCCCTAATAAATTCAAAACTTACACATACTACACGCATACTACACAACCCCCATCCTTTACTCCAAGCGGCTCTCCAGCTACTCCAGACCGCAAAATTAGGGGGGAGGGGTCACGGTGGTTCATCCATCGGACGATTTTTTCAAACAGGCTTCCTCCTCCAACAGTTTTGAAAATGAAACTAAGATTCCTATGGAGAAACTATGGATCTTAATGGGCAAAGTTATCGGGAGGTGTGAATTATCGGGCAACATTTCCCCACGGACCAACTAACTACTGACTATGATGTGGTTTAGGGAAAACTTTCCAACTTGTCAGCAGTTTAGGCTTGGAAAGTGGGAAAGAATTTCTTTCCCCGCCCCGAGTCCGCACTACTTTTCTATAAAAAGGAAAGCATCACCTTTTTCCCGACACAAAAATAATCGTCTCCTTTTTAGAAAACCACTAACTCATCAGGAAAGTGAAAAGTCAAACCAAAAAGAAAGCAAACCAAACGCTTTCCCCGCAAATAAGTGAAGAAAAGTAAAACCTAGCACAAAGTGAAAGTGGTGAAACTTTGCAGTTGATGCCGGGCGCGGATTCGATGCCGATTTCACGCCTACACTTTTCTATGATTCGTATTCCCAATTGCAATTGACCCCAGAAGAGCTTCATATCCATCACCAGTCGAATCGTGTCTCCTTATCGTTGTCATCTTTTTTGAGATTTCAAAAGTAGTGCCAGCGTCGAATAGTCTCGACTTTGTCCCAACTTTGGAAGTGAAAACTTTTCCGAGGCCCAAGATTCTGAGTTTACACTTTTCTTACTTAATTCAGTGCCAATTACCAAGTCAGCAAAAACATCCAAAGTCCCTGAATAGGAAAAGGAGACGCATCTGTCGTCTTTTGTCTGCCATCTCAAGACAAATGGATCGCCAGACGACGTTCAGGAACGACATCCTCCTCCTTGAGGAACCACGAACCAGGAGGTTGTTTTCAGAGTCAAAAGTTCATCCAAGGAGTCATTCGTAGTTGAAAATATTCTTTGTTTTGCTTCTTTTTGTTCCTGCGTCGCAATGCCACCACATAACGTAATGGACTCCCTTTCCTTTCCTTTCCTTCCTTGAGTCTTAATCATATTACCTTTGTTTCAATCGAGGGAAGTTCGGAAGAAGGAAATCCAGTTATCATTTTAAATGAAACGCTTCTTCCGAACTTCCTTAACGAGGAATTCGGGCTCCATATCCAGAAAGTTATGGATTCAAATAATTAAATGATTCCCATCCTCCCTACTCCCCAACTCCCGAGAAAGATCTTGCAGGGGGACTGGAATACATAAATCGCCCACTCCGATTCCTCCTCCTCTACCCCGAAATTGAAAGAAAATTACACACTTTTTTTTCTAATGGATCGTAAGAAAACTTTCCTTTCTCAAGATCACATAAATTAGGCAGAAGAAAATGAAAACTTTTTTTCCCTTTCTTAGTAATTCAAAAGCGATATCCGCAGTCATTACGTATTTTTAAAAATAAACCCAGCCTATCAACGGAGTTTAAATTAGTTTAAAGACTAAGATTTTACAAACTTAAAATAAAAATAAATAAAACTGAATATAACGGAACAAAAATCAGACGTCCATATTTCTTTTAATAGTTGACTCAAATTTGATGAATATTCAGATGTTTCTATTTAATTTACGTAGATGAAATAGTTCCTCCAATTCTAAAAACGTTAGGCTTGGTTGAATACTGAAGTTTAGAAAGTCTTTATATTATATCTCTATATTGTACGTTTTCAAGCCCATTTTCCTCAAACGGAATGAACAATTGAGAATGTTCAAGAAAGCATTAAGGCCATGTAGTTTCCAGTATGTAGTGGATCTAAGTTCTGGTTGAAATATCGTGTTTTTAACCGCTGTCATTAGGTGAGCTCCACCAAATCTTAGAAATGAATCTGCTGTCATCATCCTCATATTTAGAAGAGTTACTGGAGGCAGTCCAAGCAACCTTTTATGACTTTCCTCAGAGAAAGACTTTCCCCGTGATCATCATCAGCCAACCACCAATAACTCTCCAAGTCATCCCCATTATTAGAACCCTAACTCCACTAGCTCTCTTTTATGACTTTACTTAACGTTTACCTTACACTTTGAACCTCAATTTAAGTTTCCCTCCCCGTCCTTGTAAAATGGGTGCAACCAAGAAAGGTTACAGGAATTCCTGCAATCTCCTTCTAACATACTGAACTAACAAAGTTTCCAATTTCCTCAAAGAAAATAAAATAAGAGTCACCTCATCAAATCCCTTCCATTGCGACGCTTATGGGAAAATGCAGTTTTTCGAAAACGAAATTGCTATGTAATTTACATGGCAATTTGCAAAATTTTGGAAATTCCTGTGTTATCATAAGGTGATTAAAAATTCGAGATGACTCTTATTTTGAAACGAACATTAGAAAGATTTAGTCAGATAACACTTGTTTTCATGTTAACGGAATCAGAAATTGTTAATGGAGAAAGTGGAATTCCTTACCCGAATAAGGAAACGTTCAGCGCTAACAACAATGAAAACGGTGCCATCTCTAGCAACTAATTTTGACGGCTCGTGTCAGAAACGTGACGAAACGCATTTTTCCGTCTCCCGGTATAACCCATAACCAGAGAAATTCCGTTTCGTTGTCACCTCACACGGATTCGTTTCCGTTTCCAGCAGGAAATAAAAGAAAACGGTAACATGGCTATTCCGATTTAGAATACAGTCTTGAAGGTTCAAAACGACTACTGTATGTCGTTTGTTTTAGTTAACATAATTTAAGTGGAACTATGAGAATTTCCGTGCTAACATGCATTTAAAAATATTTTCTCCGTCTAAACGGGGGGCGGGGGATCCAACGTACAAAATTCTAAGGCAGGGTGTGCAGAACGTATGAGGATGGTGAAAGTGGGGAAAGTGGAAAGAGTCCATTAAATTGTCATTTGATCTCCTTATCTTAATTAACCAAATGTTGAGGGTCGCATGGTTCATCTTGGCTCTTGAGGGCTGGAGACAGGAATTAAGATGCACTTTCTCAATCCCACCTTCTCTCCTTCACATTTTTTCTTAAACTTTTTTTCTTTTGAGTATTGCTAGGAAAGTTTGCAAAATTGTGCAAAATCCTCTCCAACTTTCACCACATAAAATCCCAGTCTAATAAGAAGATTCGTGAGGATATTTGTATTTGTGACGAAGCCATTTCACATTCATTGAAGTATTCTTAATTAGGAGACATTTGAAAAGATGGGTGGTCGTAAGGGTTCTAATGGATTGTTCGTTAGAGTTCCCTCAAGGGCTTTCCCGGATGTGACGATTTGGAGAGTTTAGATTCCCCCGAAGGTAGGAATAATGGATGTAGGTGACCATGGGGAGTGATGTGACAAAGGATGGCGAGGAAGGGCTTGAAAGAATGATTCCAGTGTGGTGGTAGTGGCCGTCAGTCGTCAGTCCTCTCCTGGATGGAGGAGGATTGATGTGGTTTATGGAGTGGAGACATGGCGGTAGGTGATGTGGATAAAGACCAGATTAACCCCGCTCTCGGCCCTACATCCGTCTCTGACAAAATCTTGACTCCTGGAATTCCAGTGACTGTAAAGAAGTCCCACCTGAACCTCAAGACCTCATCCCAGAGGGTCATCCCAACTCACCCGACTGTTCTTACCCTGTCCCCGTGTCACTCAATCGGATTTAATGACCCATTCTACTTCCTTCCCCATTTTATGTCAAGGACTCAATTATATTAGAATGGGAATCCGCCCCGGGCAAGCACCCAAGTACACAAAGAAACTACTCGGCTGAATATTTCCAGGGTGGAAGGGAAAGTGGTTTTCTGGATTGTGAATACACAGTAGCCCCGAGGTCGGCCGGATTTAAGGCTTCACAAAATGAAAGCGTCATTAGCAGTAAAAACCGAAACTTTGCTTCCCCCAGGAGGTACAAATGCCGCCAGCCTTTTAGCAGTTACGACCGGCCCAAGAAAACGTACTTCCCCCGCTTTTCAATTGCGGTACAAGTGAAGGTTAAGAAAAGTTACGCCGGGATCAATCGACAACAACTAAAAGGGCAAAATGATGGAAAGTCGAAGAGTCAACCTTCGGGTAGCCCCGGGAAGTTACGACTCACGCGCCGTTAAAAACGTAGAAGGAAATCAACGTTAAAGCGTGGGAACTCCTTCCAGCATCGCTAGATGATGAGATCATTCCTAGAGACAGCTCCAAGATTTCCGTCGGGGTAGGCGACCATTGTGAGAGCCGAACGGACCAATGGACGCTTTTCTTATTAATTTCCGCAGTGGATGATTTAAGGATCGAAATTGAGCAAAGTATCTCACCAATGAGATTTCTGAAGAAAGTTGGCTACGCCAAACAAGCTAGCGGGCCACGCCGTCCATAGACATTGTCATCTCTGGACCCAATAAATGTGAATCCCCCACTTCCTGATTGGAATCCTTCCATCATCTTCATCATCTCCAACAAGGAGTCTCCGCAAAATCAATCAACACCTCATTCCATCCCCTCCTCTCGTCCTACGGGAACTAAATCAATCAACCCCCTCCAATTCCATAACGCACCAAAATCCCCTAAATCCCAAGGATCAAATCCCGAAAACCCTCGTCGTCATACCACATTCTTTCATCGCTCACTAACTTTTTATTTTTTGGAGCCTCAGCGCCAAAAGTCACCAAAGCAGATGAGGGTATGAAGCATAAAGTAAAAAAGACCCACATTTAATCCGTACTTTAATCCAGAAAGGACGTTTCCCCACATCAAGAAACATAATTCCTATGTTTTATTTTTCCTTAAGTTAAAACAATAATTTCAGTTATAAGCAACTAATTACTAAAACTTTTATCACATTTGCACCAAGGATTTCTGCTTGTGTTTTTTCATTACACTGGTTCTGCTGATGAGTGACGGTGGGAAAAGGCCAAGGGAGTTCACCCCCTTCCCTGGGTTTGTGGCACAGAGACAATTAAAATTACAACTTGAAAAAGAACTCTTTACTTTAATTGTAATTGTAGTAGTGACACTCGATTATTACTCTGTAGTTTCAGTTTTACGTTTTTTCATTTCGTAATTCTAGGATTCTGGGTTGTTGGTTTCTCATTTCTTCCTAATTCGTAGTTTCCTATTAATAATTTAGACCGCGTTTTAGACAGCGAGCTGACGAGGAGTTTGCGCAGTACAAAGTGAACTCCAGGCCAGTCCTGACTAGAACCTTATGCCTGGAAACTCGTGGTCACCTATGGAAAATATAAATGGTTGCGGAATCTTATGAGTAGGAAACTACTACCCGTAGGTGCTAGCTAGATGCAGAAGACTTGGCGCGGAGAGACTTACAATAAGTTAGGTTAGGTTAGGTTAGGTTAGGTTAGAAAATGCGAAAATACTTAATCGCGCGCATCTCTATAGTGTAAGACTCCGCAAGCATGAGTTTCAATGAATTCGATTACGTAACATAAGGTCCCAGGCCTAAGGTTCTTTTGGCCAGGCCGCGACTCTGACGTAACCTTAACCCTAAAATTCTAACCTAAGAGCGCCGGCCACATGTATGTGTGCGTTAGTTACGGGATTGATTGAAAAATAAAATCGGAGTAATACAAACAATCCAGATGAGTTGAGAACCATACAATTAGAATTAGTTACTTATACCTTACAGAGACGTAACAGGCATAAGTAAGAAGTAGTAGTGTAAGTTCAAGTTGTACAAAATATGGATTAATTAGTTATGAAATCATGAATGATGGGGTCAACCAATCACCAAATACTTTCCCAACCAATACCACGTGGAAACCAAGGAACAACAAAAGGAAATCTGAACATGTTTATTTACCTCCTAATTACTGAATGGGTTAGAACCTGTTTTGGAAACAGAACCTGGAAACGTTGTGCCTGTTTCATAATTTGGACGTCACAAGCACACACAACTGATTGTACCGAATGAGTAGATTGAAAGAAAATGTTCTATAAGCCAGAATGAATAAATTCTAAAGGGAATAAATTCTCTAAATTTTTTGAATACTAATTTTAAGAAACTGAAGACTCTGATTGATTTCTGAATTCAGCTGAACTGGTATTGGTTGCTTTTATGACTGACCGTTAGGTTCGATTTTGGCAGCCCCTGAATGACTTGCTAGGAATTCTCCAACAAATTCTGATTCAAAACCTTGAGTCCACAACGGACGTAGCGTACGAGATCCAGGAGGGAACTGTGCATGGTTAGAGGGCCATTCACACGATCAATCGCAATGAAGAAATCTGGAATGGCATGAAAATATTAGTTAAGTAATTCGATCTATGGTAGCAGTACCCCAAAAAAATGACTGTGGAACTTACCTTGGACGTTATTCTGCTCCACCAGACTATCCGCTGCATCCCAGTTGTCATGAGCATGGACGAGCTTACGTGATGACGAGCAATAGCGTGAAAGTTTTTGGAAGATGTGTTTACTAATGACGACCTGCTGATGACTCTGATGATGTGGAGAATGGATTGAAGGAGTACTTCCGACACTGGCTGGCCCAGATCCTGCTGGTGATAGGCCGGGAGATTGTGGGAGCGGCGTGAGTGAGGCTGTGCTCAATGCAGTCTGTGGACTACGAATCGCTGGTGTGAAATAGTCTTGAGGGTGTTTAGAGTGGAAGTAGTCGCTTAAGTATCGTGAGGCATCTATGGACTCTTGAGCGTAGAATTTGTACAACTGAAAGAGAAGTAGGGACTGGATACGGAGGCTGGAGGGAGGTAATTAAAATACATTAATTTAGACACCTGGAAATAGAAACCAGAAATTGTCAGATTCTTACGTTAGAACCAAAAGTTTGATTTCTTGCGGATCGTCACGAATACCCAAGCGGGGCCTGACTGAAATCTGCCGGATGAGGTCGAGAGTTTGTTTGTACATGCCAGATGCCTCGTTCTTCATGTCAGTTCGTTCCATAAGTACGCCAGAGAGAATAAAGAGGAGGCACGCATCAATGTACACCAAAACTTGTGTTATCCCGGTTTCCTCCCTGTCAGCCCGGTGCTTCAAGTTCTTAGCAAGTTCCAAGTAATGAGTTTGATCACTGAAATAAATTGAAATTGGAATAAGTTTATACCAATTCCTTTGGATGTTTAAGATTAACCCAAAAAATACAAAAGTGCAAATCTTTACGCACAATGCGAAATAGTCTTCTTGGTGTTCCACTTTCTCAAAGTAACTGGCATACATGAGTTGCTGAGGAAGAGCCAGAGTTGGAGACGAGGAGTGAGTAGGATTGAGGGAAGAGTCTGGAGGATCAGGAGGCGTCTTGGCTGGAGTCGCACCGCCCGTGTATGGAGTAAGGGCAGAAGAAGACAAGTCACAGGTCAAGTTTTTCTCAGAATCAGCCTAGAATTAGAAAAATATAAGAAATAAATATTACACAAACGATAATTCTCTTATTTTGAAAAGCCAAACCCTCCTATGCATACCTTGATATCAACTTCAGTCGTTTCCTTTAGTCTTGGTTTCTTGGAGGAGGAGTGAGACCGATTCCGGCTCCGTTTACGACTGCTCGGGCTACTACTAGATGAGCGGTCTTTTGTCGTGGTCGTCTGGTCGGAGCCACCACTTCCCCTCAGAGCTTTTCTAGGCACATTGTGAGTATCAGTCACGTCCTCCACCGAGCTACCAACAAGACTAGGCATTGAATGGTGTCCCTTCGGTCGACCCTCTGGTTTCTTATCCTCCCGACTCGTCTTTCCGTCACTCTTCTTCGGAGCATTGGCAGAGATTTGGGCCTTGACCTTCTCCATTCGTGGCAACATGTTGATTGGAATTTTGACAAGTAGGGAGGCGGGAGACTTGACCGTTTGCCCTGCCTTTTCCTCCTTCTTATTGCTCTTGCTCTCCTTGGAAGTATGAGATGGAGGAGGTGGAGGCGGCATTGACTTGCCTGCAATCTTTGAACTGCTGGTCTTGGACTTAGATGAATTTGGTGTGGTCTTTGAGGGCTTAGACGTGGAGGAACTTTTTGGAACACTCGGTGATTCCGTTTTGGTGTTGGCCGCCGGTAGCTTTTCTTTGGTAGGGGGCTCTGCTGACTTTTTGGCCTTTGGACTCGGCACGCTCCCAGACTTAGTTTTTGAACTACCACTGACTCCTTTGCCCTTCGGATTGGGACTGGTAATCTCCCCACCATTCTTTTTGGCCTTTGTACTGGAGTGATGCTTGGACTTGTCGGGTGTCTCCGCCGAGGTACCGCTACTAGAACTGCCACTAACCTTCTGCTGAGCGCTCTTTGCTGGACTTGTACTACGTTTTGATTTTGAACTACGAGTGCTGCCTGAAACATTCCCGAGCTTGGTCTCATGTTTATCTGAATAATTTTTCCCCGAATCCCCATTAGTCTTGCTATTAGCAGAAGCGGAACTTGTAGCACTGCTGGCCGCACTCGTTCCACTCCCGGTGCTAGAGTTACTCTTCCTCCCACTGTCTTTCCCAGAGACACGGTTTGAAGGTGGTGGAGACTTTGCCTTTGACTTTCCAGACTTTTCCTCTCGCGAGTTGGCCGAAGTAGTGGGACTCTCCTTGTCCTTTCCACCATCGTCCGATTTATGCTTCTTTTGTCGAAATAGGTGCCCAATCATAGCATTCTTATTTCGATCCAGAGACTTATTCTTCCCTTGTTTCTCCTCTCCTTTGGGGACTCCTTTCTCAGCTACTGGAATAAATGGAGCGGGGGCAACGGGTGATGGTGCCTTGGTAGAGTTTCGGCGTAGTTTCTTCTTGATTGGGGACTCAGCCGTCGTTGTGGCGGGCCTCTTTGCTGCAGTTTTCGTCTTCGGCAGAAGCTTCTCCTTTTCTTTTTCTTTGGCGGGAGGGGGAGGAGGCACCGGCGGTTCTTCGTCTTCACTGCTGCTACCGCTGAGCGTGGGGTCTTTGTGCGACAGTAAGGCAGAACTGACCTTGGGAAGCGTAGCAGACAAATTCAACAGCACCGGAGGGACTTTCCCCTTATGTTCCGAACCCAACTTAGCAGAGGCAGGGGATCCTTTGGAATGTGGAACTAAAGATCAGAAGAAAAAAAAGTTGGAGCATCACAAATTGTTATTTCGTTTAAAAAGTTAAAGATTTCATACCTGGATCTTTGCTATTGAGTTTATTCTGTGGCACAGTCGGTTTGATGAATCCAGTAGATTTGATTAAAGCTTTGGATGAATCAAGGATTGAATTAGCAGCTGACGGGTATTTCATACCTCCCGTTGTTGAGGATGGCGAGACATTGAGTTCAGACTTCTGAGCATTTTTTGAATACTCAGAACTAGAAATAGAAGTCTCCGAATTCGTATTAGCAGCCTTGTGGAGTTCCTATAGAAAAGAAAAGGGTCATACACTGGAGTCAGCGCTGAAGCGCACATGAAAAGCAACTCGTTTTCCTTCACAGATGAAACAGGCATACCGAAGACGTTGAAGCAGCTTCAATTAGTGAGTTCTCCATCCGCATCCCTCCGGGGACAAATGATGAAAGACTCCAACTCTCTCGCTCACTCGGGATCGGGGACCGCTATACACACGACACAAACCAACCACAAAAATTTACACCTTATTGGACAACATCATTCACTCATACTTCTCACAAACTACGTAGGAACGAATTAGTGTGAGGCTAACGTACGGTAGTTGTAGGAGGATTTTTAACAGGAGTATTTGACGGTGTAGTCATCTCACTCCCACTGCTGGAATCCGTGTCAGAGTCCGTGTCACTGGAATCACTCCCACTCGAACTTGAACTTGAATTCATCCCGGACAGTGGAGAGAGATTGTTCTTTAACTCGTGCATTCCCCTGTGGATCACAAATGGAATTCCTAATTATTAGATCCGCATCATTAAGCCGAATGCTTGTAATTCCCAAAAACTTACTCCAAGGCCTCAATCGTTCGCTCATCACTCTTGGAAGACTAGAAACAGAAAATCAGAATTGAAATTGGATTAATAGAAATAAAATAAATGAAACGGAGAATATTGAACTTCTACATCGCCACTAAGGACCCAAATCCAACCCACTCGATCAGGAGAATCACATTTTAGAGAGTATGGATTTATTGGATTTGGATTTGGAACCAGGGCTAAGAAATAAGGGCAAGGGGTACAGATAATTGAATTGTCTAAAGCTTACCCGTCGTATAGAAACTTTCTTAGGCGGACTGTCTTTGGGAAGTATTGCTGCTAATGGAGATCGAACATCCGTCATCTCCTACAGAAAGGGAACCAACGGTTCATGAGAAAGTAATACATTATAGCGGAATTTGCACTTTTAAAATGCGACAAATCAATTCATGATTCTAAAAGTTTAATCAAATTGTACCCAAATAATGTTGTCCAATTCTACACGGCTATCGTTCTGTCAAAGTAAAAAACGAAAGGAAACTTATTTATACAAATCTTGAATACTGATGGAAATAACATTTGAATAAATTAACAATCTCTTACCCTCTCCAGTGGTTTTTTGTATGGGAACTGCGGATTTGATTTTTCCGTTGTAGGAGCACCAAATGAAGCACTAGGATTGGCTACTGACTTCAATTCAATCTGTCCAGCTAGTCCACTGCTGTTGATATTCGTCCCTAAAGGCTTAATTGAGCTAGTAGGTGTAGTAGTGGTTTGGTAGTTATTGTGATTCGTCGTCTTTGAAGGTTGCTTCGGAAGCTCTCCAATCTCACTAGTTGCTGTGCTCAAAGTATTAAGTGAGCTTGACGTGACGAAGGTGATTGGCAACGTTGTCGTGCTAAGCTTGGTCTGTTTACGCACTGGGAAAGGACTAAGGGGCGTTGGGAGATTCCAGACGTTGTTAATACTATTCTGGATGTGATTTAGACTTGGTACTTGACCAATGGCATGCAAGGATGGGACAGGAACAAGCTGCGACTGACTGTTGAGCACTGGAGCCTTCTGGGATGGCGCAGATAGAACCTGGCTCGCTGGAGGTGGGATGTGTTTGAAGAGATTCAGGAAATCGGGCTTGGTAGTACTGGGATTAGTCGTTGGCTGTTGCGGTGGTCGGGGCGGGGGGATTCCTGGAGGCTTGTGCCCCACTCCACTACTACTGGTACCTCCTGAACTGACCTGACCACGGTGCGATGAATCCCCACTTGAACTCTGTGATATCTGGACACCTGAACTAGTATCACCTCCACTGGAAGTAGCAACGTTGAGTGTTTGGTCTACACCGATTAGTCGACCTTGTAGGGCCCCATTCTTTTCAGTCAAGTAAGGACGTGCACTATCATAGCTCCCAAAAGTCTTTCTTATTTCAATACTTGTGGGATCTTCAATAGAGGGATTTACCTGCAAAAGTAAAATTAAATCATATAACAGTAATCAGGTTAGAACAGTTGTATTTAGTAATTTATTTTCATTCTCTTCAACTTACTTTTACTGGAGCGTTGAAGAGATCCTGAATGTTTTGGGTGACCCCAGTATCATCAGATACCAACATTTGGGCTCTCTCCTGTCTTTGGCGTTCCCTTTGGCGATCTGTTGAAGAATATCAATCAAAAATTATAAATTGAGTTGAATGGAATATAAGATTTCAGATGGTTCGAATAGAGGTACATCTTCACTATAAAACTAATGTAAAATTTCATTTTACCCCTCGCTGCCTGATTGTTCGGTAATCCATCATGTCGAGAAGGCTCCCGCAGCATAGTTAATGACGACGGATACTGGCTGTTCTTCCTGACTCAGAAGATGCGTTTGATGATGCATTGAACACCAGTCCAAGAAGATAAATGACTGGCGGGTGGCCCATTCAACAATAATTCACGAGAAATCTGGATCAGTCCTTGGTTTGTTGAGGAGGCATAGTTTCTGGATATTCAAAGGGAGCAATAAAATTTAGTAGAAATTGGGAGAAGAGAGGACAAAGTTGGTTGATCTGATCTGCCTCTTGTATCAATTGGGAGACTTGAAGAGAAGGCAATGTGACTTTGAGCGAAGTGGCTCACTTGAACTGAGGAATTAGGAGACTTGTAACTTTTGTCTAATCAAGGCATAGCTCACCAGCGGACACGTGGGTACTAACTTAATTAATTTGTAACGTTTAATTACATTCCAATCCTCGATGAAGCAGACCCATCGTTCACCCGTTTAATGAACAAGAAGACTACGAAGATGGTGCACTCACTTTATTTCAGTTCATGAGAAGAAGAGTACAAAAAAAAGTGAAACAGTTGACAGAGAGACTCAATGCGCATGCCGTCTCAATTTTCTTCCTGTCTTTCTCACACTTGTACAAAATCAAGCCCCGCGCCCGCCCTCAACCGCGCCCCATCTTGAACACAAGTCCGCACATGGCTCGGCTCACGGCCATCACCGTATCAACCTCAGCATCCTTTATTTGAAAAAACAGTTTCTCAGCAACGTAAGTTGCGACACTCGCTCACTTGTTATTATTACACTCGTAGAAGTGGGCGAGACGGTAATAAGATGCGGCGTAGAACTTTCATACATCTGATGCAGGATTGCATCGATCTGACCTTTGACCCTCCGATCTGAACCTTCCCATACATTAATCAAATTAGATGAATTTAGAATCACACCAACACAGCGTAAACACTAGTTCCACCAGAGACTCTTTAATATAATGACAGGTCGCGGCGCCCTGGATTCACCCATATGGTCGTCTCTATAGAAAGTAAACTCAAAAAATACTATGGAGGGAATTTATACCACTAGTTTAGACATAAACGATGCTTTACATAAACCTAACTAGGGAGTGTAGAAGAACCCTCTACACTCCCTAAACCTAACCATCAACATGCTGTAAGTAATAATAATAATACAAAACGCAATTTTAATTGATAATCTGGTCATTGCACTGGAAAAATATTCGTTCAGTAAAAGAATTAACCTAAACTAAATAGGAAATTGCTACCATAGTCGCCACGAAGTTTTAGCCAAAGTAGCACAGCATGGAAGCTTCACTGAAGAGTTAACATTTATTCTACAATTTTACGAAATGTTACAAGCAGCGTCTTAGTTGTCTCCCTTGTTAGTTCCCAAAAAATTTTTTAATACCTTCGCCTCACCCTCAATAAACCAACGGAGAGGCGCCGGATTAAAAATTTTTTTGTGGGAACTAACAAGGGAGAGACCTAGCTTGACTTGAAGTCACATAGCACCGAGGACAAATTCAAATTTTGCGCATTTTTAACCCAACCTAATCTCATGAAAAAGCTAATCTAATATTCCAGTTTAAAATGTGTGTTAAACTCTAATAAGAGGATACA
>JAQIWD010000234.1:0-27468 GCA_034694825.1 Anurida granaria
TTTTACTTGGAAGAAAGTACAAGGACAGCAAGGGAATGACAAGTGGAGCGGAGACGGGAAACATAGATTACCCGGTTTGGAAATTATGGAAGTGCCTGACAAGGGCAAGGCTATGACAGTGAACTCCTTATTGCCGTCGGTTGACTCCGAACCAAGGACCGAACCGGTTTATCTCCCTCGGCCCAAGGGAATAAAGTCAACAGTAAGAATTAATTGTGGGACACGACACGGGGACCGCGGCGGCGAAAGATGCGGAGGCGGATAAGCCCCTGATCTCCTTCTCAATAATTTACGTTTTCCAATTATGTTGTTCCTTTCCTTTGATCTTAGGAAAGATGTGTAGGAGGTTAATCAGGCTATTCCTGAAGATCTAAGTGGGATATTATGGTCCAGGAGGGATGAGTTGGATGGGTACACCCGGAAATCCACCCCGTTTTGTCATGTGACTCGACACACCGCCCTGGATGTTGAAAATCTAAAAGATGCGTCACTTTTTACCTCCTGCTCCTCCTAAAATCCAACGCCCGCTTTGTCTCTGACCTTCCGGGGGATGAATCAATTGAATTCGGCTCCCTTGTCCCGTTTTTTTCGGCCCGGTTGACAAAGAGGGAGGTCAAGTGAGAGATTTGGTGAATCCTGGGTAATTGTCATTGCATCTTTGGATCCTCCTCAGATGACGAGGACAGGGTGGATCAGAAGGTGAGTAACGAGGATGTTCCTCAAAGGAAACCGACACTCCTACCCCCCGCAGGAATTTTATAATTATTTGTAACGAAAGCCAGCGGAGAGATCCAGAACTGAATTATTATTCAGAGGGTAACTGGGGGTATAAGGGGTTAAGAAGTAAGGATTTAGCTTAGCTCAGATCCTTACACAACTCTCTCACCTGTCTAGGAATCGCACTACATTCCCTCCATCATCCCCATTTTTCATTCTGTCGGGATAAAATCTTGTCCAATGGGGACAAAATATCAGGACCAAAAAAATTGAAAAGGACGTCGACATCTTGGACCACATCTTTAGTACTGGACATATTAAGGGGGAGCCACTGCCATTCCTTATTTGAAATTCATGCGGCTTCCGACTCGTCCTGGCCCAATGGGATCCCATAACAATAATTGAGCTCCACTTTGAATCCTTTTAGCGACGGATGTCACCCTGCCAAATGTCTGAACTGCCACATAGGCATTCTATAGACTCAGGTGTAATTTATTAGCGTCTACAAATGTCAAAAATAGTCACGTTGAGGGACGCGCGTGTGAGCCATTGATTTTCCTGGAGGATCCAGCATAGCCGTGGTGCCGTGAATAATTCCACCACTGCTGGCTGGCTCATGTCTCCTCCGGTCTCTCGGGCGCTTTGTACGACTCTGAATTTTGGAGGACCTGGAAATGGGGAGGGTAAGAGGTCCGAGTGACACATTTCGTGCTATTCTGACCACAAACGTGACCAAGATGCATGGAATGGCGGGGGGAAGTTGGTCTCCCACTGCCTCCGTAAGGCCTTCATGGGTTGGTTGTCAGTGGACTGACAAGAATCGGACAGACCGTGACAGAAGAATACCGCCTACTTCAATATTACATGATTGGTTGGTGGGACAGGAGATGAATTAGTGGCAGTTGTAATCCGGATAATTATTGACTTTTGGAGGCACAACAAGGCTGGCTGGAGGAAATTGGAGCGGTGGTGGTCGTGGATGGGAAATCGCTGGGGGAAGGGAGACCCAGAAGAACCCAATAATATGGAAATTGTGGACATTGACCACGACCAGGACACGACAGGAATGAAATCCCAACTCGGCGACCCGTTCAGGACCTCCATTGTCCTCCTTGTTCAGGGAGCAGTGACACATGAAAGGACTCCCCATCCCGGAAACCACAACAAATTACATTTCAAATCCCCGAAATTTTTCATTAACCGAAGAATTCCAGGGAAAACCACGGAAGAAGGATTGTCGGGTCCCGGTCCGTCTCTCCCCACCCAATCCGCCCTCCCCGTTGTTCTGGAAATACACGCAAAGGGGACAGTTTTCCCAGAGTTTAATTGTGGGTAACTGGGCTTGTTTGGGATGCTTGACAAGCAGGGAGCATCCTCGCATGAGCCCAAATGTAACTTGTAAGGATAATGGAACCCTTTGTTAAACGGAATCGCTTCAATTCCAATTTCCAAGGGATGCCTTCTGCCACACCTCCTTCAAATATTGAATTCTTTTTCAATTTCACTACTATCTCTGCATCTCATCAAGTATTTCTAGGATTAGTGGCAAAAATTCACAAGCATGGGGTCAACCCCGGTCGAAATTGATTCCAGTCCCACTTTAAGGTAAATGTAAGGCATATGTCACTAATTTTCCTCCCTTGCGTGTGGGTGACTGAAATGTGGGGCTCTTCTGGTGGGATAAATCGTGAGGGGGTATAAAAAGTTTTCATTGAAATTGCAAGTAAAATTAATTTGAAAAAAATGAAGCGAGGGTAGGATAATTATTTTATAACTAATAAATGATGTGGGCATGGGGGTACTTGAAAACAAAGGGTTAATAATTGTGGTTTGGAAAGCAACCCTGCCTAGTCACCCCCAACTTGACCTTAAGACGGTGGAAGATTTCCAAGATGATTGGACTTGTGAACCTGGGGAAATGGTCTGGAAAATGCCACCTCCTCGACAAGACCCACCTGGAGTCCGCCCTGGAAAGTATGCTAATAAATGTTTTCCCGTCAAGAGGATAAGTGGAGGTTTAATAATACTTGTGAAGTTGTGATAATTGCCACTGGGAGGTAGAATAGCTCCAGGATCCCACTTTGAAATAATTGCTGGATCCGTTGATCCCCTCTTTACGCGGACTGTGTCAATAACGGGCTTCTCAATAATCCCATCAATTACCCCTAACCCAGCCCACCAACATCCCACTCCGGGCATTCCAGTGCTCTTGGGGAAGTTTCCAGTGGGCCCAACGAGGAGAATCGTTGAATTGAGTCACTTGGCGAAATCATAGTGTTCCATCCTTAAGTCTTGGCATAACAACAGGGGTGCGAACATGCAAATTCGGGCAAGAACTGGCAATTCGAGACCTTCAATTTTACTTCAATTCGGCCCAGGCAGTGGTGGATTTCCAGGACGCGGACGGGGAAGGCCCAACTGACAAAGTCAGTGTGGGGATTATAATTGGGAGGACGATTACTGTCAGGGCTTGACTTGGGCTGGGCAGTTTAAATTGTCAGGAGCTGAGACGTCCCTGTGGTCCTGGGCTGGTAAGGTGGTTAGCAGAAGGTTACTAATTTTAGGGTATAAAATTAAATAAGGGGTTCCTTTCATTCAATTTGAAATCAATAATGCTGGATAAACTGCCCTTACATGCCTTGACCTCCTTCCTACCAACTATTACCCTTAAAAAATCAACTCCGTTGGACCCAAAAGTGATCTGGAAAACTGTAAAAGATTTCAAATTCTATTCTGGAACTGGATGTGATCCATCAGGGACCTGGGCAGGTTCCCTTTACTTCCAGAATCCCCATAAGTTTTGATTTTGATTTAAAAAAGAATTTTAATTTTAATTTATTTCTAAACATGGTGGGGGAGTGGTGTTTGTCGCTGTCAGGCATCCAGGCTCTACGAAGATGATGGATTTCTATTATGTCCTCAGAAAATGCTGCGGAGATATTCTCGGGGTTTCTAGCACCGACTTCCTCACGACCCACGCTTCATCCCCTCCTTGGAGGCATAAAAGGTGAGAGTCCTTCATTTGAAGATGGACAGGGTCGAAGATTGATGAAGTGGAGGGATTGGGAAGCACATTTCGTCTTATTATGAAGTCTCTTCATTATGATCCTTTTTTCAGGAAGGGGCAGAGATAGATCAGATCGAGTCTTTCAGTGGGATTCAAATTCAAATTCCCTCGCCGGAATCATATCGTGACAAGTCCAATTTCTGCGGTTTGTCGAAATTTGGAAACACGTCGCTACACCGTCACTGGGAATTAAAGGGTCTCGGAGGCATAAAACCGCGGCTTTGCCCAGTTGTCTTTTGATAATTAGAATGCTTGGCTAATTTGTCCACTTGGCATAAAATTACGTTCCGTTCGGATGTAATCAACATAAATAAACCAGCCGGTCGTGACTGACGAGATGTGTTAGGCCACCGTGGCGGTTCCAAGGCAGGTTGCAGCTTTCTTCCTAACCGGGGGAAGGGATGGGGTTTAATATCCCCTGAATTTGTGTTGAGTAAAGATCATGAGGAAATTGGTGGGGCAGGAGCAGTGGTGGTGGTAATCCAAGACGATCATGGACGGAGTTCCGTCCCCGGTTGGATAGGCAGCTAAAGCACTCCGTTGATGTTCCCAACCCGCGTAATTCCACTAGGACATTATGAGGCTGTTGATGTTTGGGGTTGAGCTCCTTCCGTCATGTCAGTCACTTTAATCCGAGCTCATCACGAAGTGGGCCAGACCCACACCACCGTGGTGGTGGTGGCAGTGGCAGTTGCTTCAAAATGCAAAGGTGGGATGGGATGGGATGGAAGGTAGTCTAATGATATCTTGTCATCATGAACCTCATCCGTCCCATCACATCCCATCTTATTCACATTTCCCCCGGGGGGAAACCCGCCAACAACTAAATCTCCTCGGAGTCTTCATCTCCATTTTTTAGGGATCGTTAAGAAGAAAGTGAACCATGTAATTTCATTTGGCTCTTGTTTACCTTTCCCTTTTGGATGGTCAACTCGTTAGTTAAACTTAATGGTACGTTGAGGGGTAAATGAGAAACTGGGACTCCTTCGGTGGTCTTCGAGCCCTGCATGGAATTTGGATGTTAAGGGCCCATCAGCCCTATCCGTCGAGCACTGGGGAGGGGGAGGAGCCTCCGCCAGGGTAAAGAGGCGGAGATGAAAGGGCTTTGGGCAAATTGGAAGGGCCCATCAGTTATTGTTCCTGGTGGCGGAGGGCCCACCTATCCGACCAAAATATGAAGAAGGATTAGGCAGAATTCTGTCTCAGGCCGGCGCCGAAAACTAACAGAGCCCTACGGGGGGCAGGCGGCAGGGTCTCTACTTAACTCACTTCGTCCTCGTTACCTCATTAACATCACCCTGGAAGATCTCCGGGAAATATGGCCCGAAAAGGAAATAGACTGGAACGTCCTCCGGTGGCGGTGGACACTGCCCACTTTTCACCTCCAGTATTTTCTGAATCTTTTTTGTATTCAGTGAAGGTACATCGGGATGCGTTTCACCTTCGATTCTAACTTACTTTCTCCAGAGTGTTGGTATGACCCGGTTGACGCCTCATGGACTAAAAATTGGGGACGCCGGGGGCATCGTTCTTCCCTGGAGAAAGACAAGAAGGGAAGGGACGCGGACTGGTGGTTGACAAAATATTTACGGAATTCGGAATCTAATTTCGATGCCATGAGGAATTCGAGTGGTTCCAAGTAATATTTTAGTCATGGCCCAGGTCAGTGTCTTTCCCCATTGTTACCTTGTTTTCGGAATTCTTACGAAGGAGGGTTGCTGCTGACGAGTCCCGATTCAAGGGTACTAGGTAATGAATAACGAGGAAAGGGAATTTAACGACCCTTGTTGGACAAATCCGTGGACATTGTTTCAGCGAGTCAAAGAAATGCCGAGGTTCGGCCTGTACTATCCATGTCCAGAAACCAAGAATCTTTATCAGGCCCTCCAATCTGGAAATGATCATCATTTCATGACTGACTTTCTTGTTGAGATGAGAATCAGGAAAGTTCAGAGTTTGTTTCGCTTGGGAGACTATAGGGATTCCTTCATTCCATTTATTGTTGGAAGGATCCTCCAATTCTTCAGATCCAGAAAGAGTTGTTACAACAATGGAAGTGGATTATGACGGGGTGGATCCGAGCAAGGGAAGGGCAAAGGCTGAAAGAGTCATTACTCTAAAGTGAGTTTCAATGCGTGGGAGAGCTACGGCTGACTGGCTGGGATTATACCTAGTGGAGGCACAGCGGGAGGTGGATGACCATTATGCCAATTACTTTTCCTCCATCAAAGGACATAAAAATAATAACAAAAGTTTGTATCAAAAGTCGAGGAACCCAAGACTCGGGTCACCACCACCACCCGTCCAGGATTCGGTTACACTTCTTTAACTTTTCACAATGGACTTTCGACTCTCTGGCCTGCTGGACTCATCCTCACCTCCCACGACACAATGCCCAGGTTTCCAAAGACTGGAACTGACCCGTCTCGCATCGGAACAAATTCACAATGGACCGAATGCCCGCTATTTTGATGGTGGGACCAATCCCATCAATCACCCGCGGACTGGAGAAAGCTCCAGAAATATCAACTGGAGCAGTCCGCCCAATATTGAATTCCCAACTTTACAATTAAAAACCCAAACGTAAATTTTCCAGGAGTTAGTTTGTGGTTTCCTCCATTTATTTTGAAAGTTCGAAATGTCCCAGTTTCTTCCAAGGGAGGGATGCGCGTGCGCAGGGAAAGTGAAAACTCTTCAAGTTCAGTTCAGATAGAAACTCTTGTTTGTGTCAGCAACGAAGATGTGGTTGTGGCGCTCCATGAGCTGGATATCCTTCTCCAGGTCCTTGAGATCATTCTCCAGTTTCCCCTTCCTCTTCGTAAGTGCTTCCGTGTCAATGTTAAGGGGGAGAGACTGAAACTCTCGGAACGTCTCAGCCCAATTTTCCTTGAGGCCATTGACCATGCACTGTCGCTCCGTTTCGTCAAGATGGCGACATTTGGCTTTGGCCGCACAGTCCGCTGCCTCAGCCTCGCATTTTGCCTTCTGCTCTGCCTCGTACATATCTTTCTTCCGGTTAACGAGGTAACCCGGGATCATTCCATAGTCTCCGCGACAGACATACTTCCGGGGAAATCCTGAAGTCCGCCATTCAAACCGAGTTCCTTTGGAATGGTCCACATAGAGGCTCTCTGGAACTTTTCCAGGCTGTCGAATTACTTTCCGTGCGTTGTCCATGACGAAATCCTTCTTTCCCCGGTGAATTACCGCAAAGCCTGTGCATGCTAAAGGGATGCTCGGTTTCTGTCGATTGCAGCAAAGACGATGGACTCGGAGTTTCGCCGGGACGCAAAAGTCCCCTTGACCCACACTTCCACAGGTAGCTTCCTGAGACGAGTTGTCACAACAAGGCGCTGGGTCACAACAAGCGGCAGAGTCCCCAGCTCCGTCCAGATGACAAGGTGCGGTTTTCGGAACCATTTTCACTGAGCCTTGACATGGGGCCGTGGTCAAGCGTACTTTTGGAACTGTGGAAATCAAATTAGCGCTTAAGAACTTGTCCAGAAATATCCAGAAGTACTGGTTACGGAACAGCGTTACTCACTGGCTGCTGGTCGGACGCTGATTGGTGCCCGGGATTGTTTCTTGAGGTAGTTTTGAGGCGGACAGAGACAAACTTCCGGAAGCCCCATGGTCCGATAGCATCCTGACTTTTGACAACAGACGTCACTCCTCACCATATCGGAATACCGGGATCGGTACCTGTCCAGATAAAAAAGTTGAATTAATCGATTGATTTCAATCAGCGTCTTGAATATCTTACATGGGTGGCTTCATGATCCGAGCTGCAGGATCTTGAATCAAATTGTAGACGCTCTCCCCATGATTTATGTTGCGGCAGAGGGTAAACATTTTGAGTTTGATTTCCAATTAAATCCAGTTGGTCACAAGAATTCAAAAATTTTCAGTTGAGCTTGGAAGAGCAGAAAATTGAGGTGTTCGTTTGTCAATGAACTGGAAGGAAGTGAAGATATGAATCCAAAATTGCTTCTTGCCCTTATTATCATCGATCAAACAAACTTTTCAATCACTGTAAACAGAAATTGTTTCCGTTTCCATGGCTTTGCTTGTTCAATAAATCAGAAGTAAAAATCCGGAAAGTCATTCCAGTAGCGGTGCTAAAATAAATTAGAAATGTAAACGGTTTTATGGATCCATGTCCCAGGGTTCGAATTTTGATTTGTAAATCCGAGTAAATCGAGTAGTTAAATTAGATTCATGAAGTTGCTCTTAGCCTTTGATGAGTTTCAATTTTGATCCTAAAGTTGTGATGGGACTGGAGTTAATTTAGTATGGAAGGAACCGTGGAAATGGGGATTCACACGGTCCATGGACAGGCTTGGGCTTGACGAAGAGCGGAGTTGGCCAAATTGAAGGATTCTTGGTATGCATCAATTCCAGGAGTCCCATTTCATTCATAACGTTGTGCTCTTCGCCTCGACACGTATCCGAATTGTGAACCAAGTTGCAAATAAGTCGGTAATCTTCCATGGCTAAAATATTCTTGACCCGGCAAATGTAGCGGGGCAGTCGCCCAAAGTTTTCACTGAAAACGTGATTCAGAGCCCATCCAGATTTGCACCAGTCCGTCGTGTCCCCGTGGTGATTCACGGCAATTCGTGGGATGGGGATCTTAGGAACGGCACGAGTCGCTTCCACAGCATTGGCCTGGAATTTTGATTCGTTTTGCATTTACTTGAACTGTGGCCGTTAAAGGAAGCAATTTATAATTTGTATTTGCCTGAATGAAATCCTTGGCTGGTTGCGTTTTACGGGCGTTTTCAAATCCACATGGGCATGGCGGAGGGGCGCAGAGAGTTTTGCGGCGATTGAAATCGTAGGGTGGAACATAACCGTCTGCTCTGGCTTCCTCTGGACGATCACGATAGTAGTCCCACCTAGCACCGTCCCCTGGTCGAATCACTGGAAAATACAAGAAAACAATTTATATGTAATGAAAGTCCCAGGTAAGAATATGCTTCTCAATTTGGCGAATTTTACCTATTCGTGGGGGTTTCGGACAGCGACATTGGAGACGACACAAATCCCGACATTTGACCTCGGATCGAGGGCTGAGGTAGCGAATACCCGAGTCCAAGTTACATCCGACCAACTTGGGGTAAACGGGACAAGGAACGCATGGATCCAAATGTACTGTTTTCTTTCCCTTGGTACTGGCGACTTTCTTTCCTTTACTACTGGCGACTTTCTTTTCTTTACTACTGGCGACTTTCTTTTCTTTACTACTGGCGACTTTCTTTTCTTTACTACTGGCGACTTTCTTTTCTTTACTACTGGCGACGTTGTTCTCTTTTGTTGTGGCGGCGTCCTTCTCTTTTACAGTGACGACGTCCTTCTCTCTAGTAGTGACGACATTGTTTGGGTTTGTAGTGACGGCGTTCTTCTCTTTTACAGTGACGTCCTTCTCTTTAGCAGTGACGACGTCCTTCTCTCTAGCAGTGACGACATCCTTCTCTTTAGCAGTGACGACGTCCTTCTCTCTAGCAGTGACGACGTCCTTCTCTCTAGCAGTGGCGACGTCCTTCGTGTTTGTAGTGACGGCGTCCTTCTCGTTTACAGTGATGACGTTCTTTTCTTTTGGATGAGTGACGACGTCCTTTTCCTTTGCAGTGACGGCGTTGCCTTCTTTTGTCGTAGTGCTGTTTTCTTTTGTAGTGTCGTTTTGTTTTGGATTGATGTAGTGTACTTGATCATCGTCGTTGTATTCTGCGATGATGATATTTGATGATTCGTTTATGGTAACGTTTCTCTTTTCGTTTCCAGTTCCAGTGAGTTTCTTTTTGAGAATTGAGAGAATACTCGACATAACTAACTCGGATATCAATTGATCTGCAAAAAGAGAGTAAATGAAGCAAGATGTTACAGTTGAAAGTAGAAAGACGAGATTGCAATAACTTGAGTAATTGAACGTTTGTATGATTTGTGGTACTATTCCAAGGTGGTGTGTGGTAATCATTGTCCTGGAAACTTTATCTTCTAAATTCCTCTAGGAGAAAGTACGAGGCATTTTCCACGTATTTTCTCCGAAAGATGAATGGCATCCTCTGTTGAGAATCCAGGATACCAAGATGTGAAATACCGGGAGGAGCCCAACTTAAACAATCTGTATTTGAGATTCTTGTTTATGTTTGGATTTTGGATTTAGCTTAAAATTAAAATTAAATTGAAATACTGTGTATAAGAAACGAAAAAACGTCAAAGGTTAATTTAATTTTCATAATTTGTGAATTAATTTGTTTGTAGTTAGTCCAAACGTCCAAACCCCTACAACAGAAATAGAATTCACAGGAACGGGCTTCGATACCTTACTTCCCGGCTGCCGCTGACTCTGACTGGACATGGCAAGGATGGACTGTGGGGGAGCTGACGACTGGAATTAGTTTATCCAGATTTAGAAGGTCACTTTTCGTTTAACCAAATTCACTGGTGAAATCAGTCGGACCAATCAGCTGATCGCTGCATACGTCGAATAAGCACAAAAACATTAATCCGTTTCGATTCTCGGACAAGGTAGGTTAGGACAGTCAACCTTGCTTGATAATCAAACGATTTTACGTAGTTCGGTATATTTTGATGACGTTGATCAACTGTTAATTAATTGTCTTCTCGTTGTTCTCTTTAGTCAGCCGAGAGGTCACAGTTAAATCTTGAGATCTCCCCAGGGATGGCCGGGGAAACGAAGCGTGGACGAGGTCGAGGCAGAGGAAGAGGCAGGGGTCGTGGTGGCAAAGGCCGTGGAGCTACTGCTACGCGTGCTCGTGGTGGTGGTCGTAAGAAGAAAATGGTATGATTCTTATCATGATTTCCGGATGGGTTGATGGATTTAGAATAGTAGCATACGAATCAAAGGATGATTTTGTTTGAATTTCCTATTCATTCGATAGGTGATTGAGAGCGACGAAGAGCAACTAATTGAAACCAGTGACGTAGTGGATAATATCATTGAGATATCACCGGAAGAGCGAGAGAGTGAGTATTTAATAATTACTTGGATGTTTCATAAGTCATTGTAGATGTGATGTACTGACTAATTCTTGATTTGTTATTAGAGGACAAGTTAACTGAGAAAGTAGAGGCATCGAGTTCTACAATAAGCGTGGACATACCCGTGCTGGGCACATCCTCGATTAAGTTGGAGAGAGACCCGAAGGATATGGAATCAGAGAGTAAGGATGAATTCATGTTGACTTTAAAAAGTGGCAAGAGTTACACAAATCTAAATTGCTTATGAAATCGTTTACGTTTTAGGTGAGAAGCGGATGAAACGAATGATGGAAATTGAAGCAGCTATGACCAATGAGAGTGAGTTGGATTTGCCATCTAATTTGACAGTTTGATTGAACTGATGAATTATGATTTTTTTTCAGTTGACTCAATTGTGAGGGGGAAACTACACCAGCCTTTCATGGCATCCTTCCTGACACATTTGAAGCAACCTCAAATCATGGAGCAATTCGAGTGGAAATTTAAACGTAGCAAGAACGGTGAATCGATCCCATCTCCGAATGTCCACATGTGCGATCTGTGTAAACATCCTGTGCTCATATATGGCCGTTTGGTAAGAAGTCATTTGGTGCTCACTGGGATATTCCGCTATTATGTTAATCCTTGTCTTTTGTAGATCTACTGCAAGCACATATTCTGCCTAACCTGTGCTGATAAGTCGGCATCTCACTGCCCAAGATGTGACGAACGGATCTACCGTATAGAAACAGCAAAGTTAGGCACTGTTTTCATGTGTTATCACGAAGGTGATTTTCATGTCCCGCCACCATAAACCCACTAACCATTACAGAGATTAAAGTTTATCATAACAATTCCAGGCACTCATTACGGATATGACGGGTGCCGTAGGACTTATTTGTCTATGAGAGATCTGCAAGCCCACATGGACCATCGTCATAAACCCCGACCTCCTGGTGAAGTAGCTTCCAGCTCCAGTGAACCATCAAAGGAACAAACCAACCCACCTTACTCATTCGCCCGGCCATATGACCGTCCATACAGATCCGAGAAGCAAGAAATGCCCGAGAGACCCCGATCCAGACGACCGGAAGAAGTGCGAAGTAGGATTGAAAGCCAAAACAGGCCTCCGTTGTCAAGGGACACGCCGAGACCACTTCAGGGCAGAGGGGAGAAATCGAGGGTCGAAGGTCGTCGAGTTGATAATGACGCAAGGCACCCTTCTATTCCAAGTGACAGGCGAGAGAGGCTGTCCCAAGACAGAGGAGAGAAAATGGGCAACGCTGGTCGCCAAGAGCCACGCCATGGTGAGAGCCAAGGCAGACCTTCTATTCCTAGGGAAAGGCGGGAGGGGCCGGTTCGAGACCAGGATCAAAAACGAGGACTTGGGCTTGGTCGTCGTCCCCACCCGTCGTCAAATCGTGGTCAAGGCGAAGTAAAACGTCCCATGCCTCTACTAGGCAGGGCAGAAGAGAGACAAGCACTTCATGACAGGGTGGCTAGACTGCGCCAAGGTGAACGGCCAAATCGGTTTGTGCGTCCGCAAAGGCCGGATCAGCCTAGCAGGACATTTCCAGAGAGGCAAATTCGTCCTCCTGAGAGGTTCAACAGACCACCGATGAGACCCGAACTGCACGAGCGGGGATCGTCAATCCGAACTACGAACGAATTTCGTCCACCAGCCTCAACACCTTCATCCTACAGACCCGACCGTCCAGATCGGTATGAACCCTCACCGCGCTCCGATAGACCCCGATCCGATCGTCCCCTTCGTCTTCCGGACAGACCCGAACGCCAAGAGAAGCAGGAGAGGTCAACTCCCAGATCAAGTCCACCATCAGATAATCCGAAATCCTCCTCTGCCAGTGCAGACTCAGAGAGGTTGTCTGGAAGGAGGCGAGAATAAGACTGGGTTCGTCTTCATTTTCAGTTTACGGATCGAAACATGCTCGAGTTTCAGAAAAACGGTTTTTGTTATAATAATTTATTAGAAATGTACACATTAGTTTAAGATTTGTTGAATTCTTATAGTGAATTTATCATCCATTCTTTTAGGCGAAGAAACGCCAAATCCTGAACAGATACCCAACTCTAGTTAGAAGTTCCACTTCCAGTGGGTTGTTCCCACTTTGAGCAGTGCGAATTACGTGTCAAAGTCATTTGTATTTAGTTTTCTAATCCGTGCCATTAGAAGCGTTTCACGGAGTTGCATGTCGCATCCTGTCCTTGATAGTCTGTTAGGTATTCTTAAAAAAGAAGAATAAATAGAGATCATCACTGAATCCCCCAAGGATCAAATGGGATTTGGGGCATTGTTGCAGTATGGTTAGGAGTAGTAGGAATTTTGCAAAATGTAATCCGAATCAATCAGTAGCCATTTTGCTGGGTCATCTTTTATTAACTGCTAAGTATTGGAAGGAATATCTTCCTCCGTTTTTGCTCAATTTAGAATTTTCACACGGATTCAGAATTTGACCACGCAGTTTTTGTTGATATCAGCGTGATTTGTTGCAATTACACATTTAACGTGGCTGATTCATGTGTGGATGAGTAGTTGTGTGAAGCGTCTATAAATATACAATCGCAAACCAACACTCTCATGTAGGGATAATCGCTGAAGCCTAAACGTACGTTTCTAATGGACCGTTGTCTGTAATTCTCTTGCCTTCTTCGATTAAGCTCGGAGGTGAAGGGGTGATGGGAAATGAGGTCAAATCAGAACTTATCGGTTGAACCCCTTCCTGAACTTGGCCTCCTAAGGTCGGTGGCTGTGCGTACAAACATCATCGCAATGGCCACTCACCCACTTGTGGATGACATTTGAAAACGAAGACCTGGAAATGAGGTCATGTAGAAATCTCATTTCCAGATTCTTCTTGACCCCCTGACGTTTACTGAATAACAGAAAACTACTGGAGGTTTTTGGAAATATGCGGTCAAGGTATAAACATGGAGGCTTTTCCCCTCGGGTCAATGACTCCAGGTATTTTGTCTCGATGCCTCCTGCCTGATGAAGTTCACTGTCAATCTCATTTCCATACAATGGTTCCTTGGATTTCTGTAATTCCTTCACCCATTCTTATTAGTTGGTCCAACAACCATTGTTCTCCGACTGTCGAGGTATCATCAGACAAACCAGGGGAAATGATCTGGAGAACTTGAGACAATAAAGTTCAAAGAGCTAAACGGAATAAGAATTTAGGAAAAGTTGGATTGGGAAAGCGGATTGGATGTGAGAATTATGCAACTCCAAACTTACAAGTTCAGATTGAATTACTAAATTCAACCCCATTAGTCAAAAAGTCAAAGCGGTAAAGACGTTTTAATAGTGTTGTGTCACTTGTAAGTAGTAAGGAGCTGGAGCTGGGGATTAAAAGTATTTGAGGCTGAAGCAAATCATCACTTTACTTCATTCCAACTTTGAGCCTTGCCAAAGTTACTTTTAATTCAAACTCTTTTAGTTCACTATCAAAATTAATTGATTTTTATTTTAAAACTTTCATTTCTTTCCTTTTAATTCTCAATCCATACTCTCAGGATATCTGAACCGTTTGGCTCCAGTTTCAGTCATACCAAGTCCAACTTTGGAAAAGAGAAAGCAAGAGAAGAAATGTTTTCCTTTCGTGGGATTCGATTTCTGCAAATTGGTCTTCTAATTTTTTTGGTTTCTCCTTCAAATGGTAAGTTGGAAGAGGGAATTGTACAATTAATAATTTAAAATAAGGCACAATTCCCCCGAGTCCCTTAATTGGCTTGGTAAGGTCTATTAATGGTGTTAGGGGATTTTAAAAATATCGTAATAGAGAAAGCGTCTAGAAACTAAGAGATTTGATTTTAATTCCACGAGATGCTCCCAAGCGTCATTTCAAAGTAATTTGCTCCAGGCATATTTTCATTAACTAATTCCGGGAGTAGCCTCTAATGCTACTCTGTCCAGTATTATTAAATAACTTGGAATTAAAGTAAAACGGAGCTCCAAGCTTTAAATTAAATGGGAAATGAGGTAGCCTAACCATTGGGAAATGAAATTTTTATTTTTAGCTCCTCTTTCAACTAAGTTTCCTCCCTACATTTTTAATTACTACTCTAATTCTTTTGTGTTAAAATCCTAAAGTTTTGTTGGGAATTACAATAGGAAATCAACCTTGCCTTTCCAAGAGCTACGGAGAAGGACGCTACGTCTGTGTCTGTGATGAGAAATATTGCGATGACATGGACCCGGTCACGCTCCCACCCCCAGGTGGGATCCGCATCTACACTTCCAACATTAACGGGGCACGACTTGAAGTGAGCTCGGCGGCATTTCAACCTCGCAGGGCTGCATTTCCAACAAATCATGTGACTGCTGCGATTCAAGGGGCTGGAGGCGCTGTGACCCCTCAGACCCAAGGGAAGCCAAGTAAGCGCTTGGCCCTTCAACCAAAAAGTAAATGAAAATCCTTCAATCCTATTTTTTGAATTTAGGATCCAGAATTGATGTCACCCGAAGAACAATGAAGCATAAAATCCTTGGTTACGGCGGAGCATTTACGGATGCTACGGGGATGAACCTTAGGAATCTTCCTGAAGCGGCCCAGGAGAAGCTCATTAGGTTAGTGCAGAATCCATTTGACATTTAATGTTCGGGAGCATTCCCGGGAGCCCAACAAAAGGATGATAATGTTTATAGATTTGGTTGATGAGTGGTGGGAACATTATTAGACTCATTTTAAGCGTGTTCTAGCTAAATCAGTTAAGGCTAATAGCTCCACATTACATGGTGGAAATATTCCCACGACGCTCCAAACCACCCATCACCATTTCCCAATCAATACACGCTGGAACATTCTCACTGAATCCATTCAATAAATTTCTTCCAGCTCATACTTTGGACCAAATGGGATTGGGTATACGCTGGGTCGTGTTCCAATGGCAGGCTGCGATTTTTCTCCAAGGAACTACACATATGCTGACACTCCAGGAGACTTCAATTTGTCTCTCTTTAGGCTCCAACCCGAAGACTACTTGTACAAAGTAAGTACGCGATTTATCCCAAGGGCTATTCGCCAGGGTCTGTACCCTTCGCATTAAGGGCGATAGTGGTGGAGAAATAAGAAAAAGATTTGCCACGTGGATTGCATTCATTAAACTCCTGCCTTGTTTTCTTTTCCATTCAATCGTTGATGAATGAAAGGGAAAGCGGAATGCCCTTGACTGAGTCTTTGGGTTCATTCAAGTTCAGATGGAATTATCTTAATGTTGCCCAGTCTGCCTTCCTTTTCATTCAGTTTAGCAATCGTTTCTAAATTTGCGGTTTCACACTCATTCCCTGCGACGCACAAACCAAAAGATTACGACTAACAACTTGGTTACGTCAGAATCAGGGATGGGTGGACACCACAGTCCTAACCTAACAATTCGCAGAAGCTTGATGCAAAATATTTTTGCGTAACCGGGAATCTTATCAGATTTTACTTGTAATCCTTACTAGATTCCTTACATAAAAATGGCCCATTCCGTAAGTCCTAACAAGATCCGACTCTATGGGAGTCCCTGGTCTGCGCCTCCATGGATGAAAACAAACAACGATTACATTGGGTTGGGCCTCTTAAAAAAAGAATACTATCAACTATGGGCCGAGTATTTCGTCAAGTACGGGATTTCTCAATCAAAATCTCCCAGTCAAGTTCAAAGATGCATTCAAGGTTAATTTTTTTCGTTAAACGTGCAGGTTTCTGGAATCGTACGAGTCGGAAGGATTTCCGTTGTGGGGTGTGACAACTCAGAATGAACCAATTGATGGACTCGTCCCAATGTTTCCATTCAATTGCATGGGATGGCTCGCCTCTCATCAACGGGATTGGATCAAAAATAATTTAGGACCAACGCTGAAGCACTCAAAATTCACAGATTTAAAAGTGATTATCCTGGACGAGAACACGGCGGCCCTTCCGCATTACCCGGCAGAGGTAGGGCCCATGGCATCTAAACTTGGATGGAACATTTCAAGGATCGAATCTTGAAATTCCTTGCTTTCTTACTAGATTTTGAATGACAAGGATGCTGCTCAATATGTTTGGGGGATTGGGCTCCATTGGTACTCCACTGACATTACAAAACACGATCCGATCCTGGAAACACACACAAAGTTTCCAGGAACTGCCATTCTTGGAACGGAGGCTTGTGCAGGTAAGGAATGGTGAAGTTTCGAAATCCCTTAGATCCCTCAACGCTTTCACTGGTGGGATCCGTGGTTTAGTTCCTGATGGAAGGAATTCTGATAAGTATCACAAACATAGATCCCGTGCTGTTCCACATGTTAAGAGATTAGATCCTTCCCACCTTTTCTCCCTCCGTCCCATTAATCCCAGTGAAAGTGTGTCTGATGGAGCTGAAAGCGCTCCGTGGCTCCTGCCTTCCACAGCCGTTGATTTGACAGCGTTTTCTTTCCAAGAAATACGATTCCCCTCATCCCTCAAGTAAATAAATAAGGACGAGCCGGAGGCAGGCGGCGGCGGTGTCCATTTTCTAAATGCATGGAAGTGCTGCCGGCTGAAATGAAATTTTTGGAGAGGCTGAAAGCGTCTTTTAAAAAGCGTCAGGCCATTGAAGATTCCAAGAATTGGCGGCGTATATTACGGTTTCCTTTATTTTCTCCAGGTTTCCTTCCTTGGCAGCGAGAGAAAGTTATCATGGGCTCATGGGAACGAGGGGAGGCTTATGCGGAAGATATTTTACAGGTACGACGGACGCCGCGGTGGCAGTTACCGCTTCGTTTCTTCAACTTTCATTATTAATCTTAACAGCAAAGAAATTTATGGTGGGACGGGGAGGGAAAGTGATGTACGGCGGCGAACTTTCTCTACATTTGGATCTAAAATTTAAGAGCTTTTGTCTATTGTTCTTCTTTTCAGGGGATTCGAAACCATGTTGTTGGATGGACAGACTGGAATTTGGCTCTAAATACAGAAGGTGGGCCAAACTGGGCAAAGCTCGCTGCCGACTCGGCCATAATTATCAATAAAACTTCAGGAGAGTTCTACAAGCAGCCAATGTTCTACGCCTTGGCCCACGTCGCAAAGTTCATTCTCCCGGATTCGGATGTGCTCCACGTTCATACGACCTACTCAAATGCCAAGAATGAAACGGAAGTTATTCCTGCTGGAGTCCAGCGTCCGGATGGCTCCATTGCATTGGTTCTCCTTAACAGGTACATGGAGCGCATTGGAATTTCTCCCCGTGTTTCCTTGAGCCTTACCATGATGTCAATGTTTTTGAATTTGCAGGAATGACGAAGATTTGGAGGTTACGCTGGCGGATGTTGAGCGTGGGGAATTTGAATTTGTGCTACCAAAAAGGACGCTGCAAACCTTTGTCTACGCATAACGGGAATTCAGAACCCACATGAAACCATTTGCAACCTCCAAGTACAAGCCAATCGAATTCCGTCGTCATTAACCCTTTCGAATGCCCTCATCAAACGTATTGCAGAAGTATTCATAGACATTCCTGTTCTGAGTCCTTAATGTAACTTCTAATGTAGCGTCTACTCTTGTATTTTTAAGCTCAAGTTTTTTTTAGCTATTCTTTTTTTTGCAAATAAAGAAACAGCTCTTAAAGCTGCTAACAAGTGTAGTAGATTATCCAAAAAAAAGTTGGGGAAGGGATGGGAAACTCTTGAAATTTGATTTGGAAGGAGGGTTAGATAAATCAATTCCTTGAAGATCTAGAAGAATAATGATGGCCTGACACCTTCGTACTACTGTTTTAATGGCCTCATCTCATATCGAGGAAGAAAGTCAAGTGGGCAGAGGGTTGCTGGGTTAACTCGGAATTCGTTCATCCTCTCCTCGTCATGAGTCAGATAAGAGCTGATTCAGAAATCTTGGTCCCATTTTTTCCCACGCTGGTGTCGAATTGAAGAAGAGCGTCAAGTCAATGGGTTTGTTCCTCCTGTCACTTGAGCAAATTCATTTCCTTCCCCGAGTCTCGAGTGGCCTTTCCCCAAGCTTTCCCTTCCCATCCGAATATTTCTTGAATCTTGAAGGAAATGCCTGGCTTGACTCGGTGCAATTCAAAGGGTAATAATTCAAAGAATTACTAGAATCTAAGCTGTTGGCCCAATTCAAAATTTCCTAAACCAATTCCAATCCAGGATGGGGAGGATGGAGGGGGGCTTAACCTTTAAGGAGCTCTTTTGGTTCCTTTGTTCAAATCCTTGTGGTCTGATTGCATGTGATTGAGGGAAATGTCAAAAGTTAGGAAGGGAGCCTTGAGTGTCGATGAAAGTCTGAGATTCTGCAGTAGTAACATTATCCAAGGGAATAAGGTTGTTGGAAAGGGCGCATCTCGGCATGTGCAATGCCCTTACGCCTAGCATTCGTAGACCTGAGAAGCTACACGACGGTTCAGAGCGTTCGGAACTTGTATCTTTTGTAGAAAGATATAAGGACTGGGGTGGGAGGAAGCATTCCCTTTCCAAGTTGGCCTGACATTTACGTTACCAAAGAGAAAGTCTTCCCCAGCCCAGACTACTTCCCTATCTAAATCTCAAGAAATGTCTTCAGTTGGTTTTCCCCACCTTTCTCCCACCCAAAACTCTGATAGTCACCAACTGGAATTCCCGCAGAGGAGACTTAGTTCTACTTGTGGAATCATCCTGGAAGGATTTATCGATCCCACCAACCCACCACTACTGTCAATTAACTTAACTCGACAGGGAAAGTCCCCACCATCTCTTAAAACAATATCCAATTTAATGAGTTCCCAATTGGAGGCCAGAAGATCTTCGAGTCGTGGATCTTGGTTGACTTGATCTTCTTCCTCATCTTCTTGAGACAAAAGAGGGAGGTGTGTCCCATGTAGATAGAGACACTGCGGTAGTTTCCTAACCCAACTTCATCATCATGTTCTACCAATCAACCATTCGCTATTTCCTGTTATTGTTACTCAAATTCTACTTTGTGATTCCTCATTCCGCTGCCTCAGGTAAGAATCTGGAAGGGAAAGTTCCTGGCCCACGACCACTTACCAACGTCAATCTATTACAGGGAGAGTGAAAGTACGACTCACTCTCCCGCAAAAAGGGGCCAAGAGGAGGGCCCTACTTAAGTTTCCGAATTCCCATTACTTTTATTTCATCCACTATCCATCAAATCACCATCAAAATAATGCAAAGTGGATCTAATAATCCTAAAGTTGCGTGCCCGGATGATTCCTTCTGAAAGCTTTCACCCATTCATTACCATAAATGGTGGTTGGGAAGGTAATCGTTGTTTTTGGTCCTTAGAATCTACTACTACAGATGACCCTAGCACGGAGCTCCTAAACAAGTTAATAGACATGAAGCATCGGGCCTTGGATTGGCTCACGCTCCAGAGGAACCTCGACTACGGATGGGGCTCAGACACGTCCCGTGTCATTATTTCCCTTTCTGTTGCCATAGATGACTGGGCTGGGACGAATGATTCGGAGACCTTGCTAATTGCTAAACAGGTGGAAGTAGAACTCCTAGCAAAGTTATTAAGGTTAGATTTCCAAGCAATTCCTAGCATTAGATCCAGAAACGTCTCTTCGGACACGGAAGATGCACCTTAGGTGCAAGAGCTAAGAACTTTCTCCAGTTGCATGGCTTTAGAATATAAATTGGTTTTATTAGGTATTCTGAGGAACCCATCCCCCCTACTCGACTGGCGTACTATGCTCTCGCCCTCAATGCCATTTGCAGGGATCCCCGAGATTATTATGGACACAATTTAGTTGGTAATTCAACAGACCATTGTTGTATCTCTGGATTTGTTCAAACGGTTCAAGTAAAATGTGTTTGATTCCATCCCAGGCCTCCTGGAGAAACATACCGAGGACTACGAGTATCCTGGATACCCAGAAACGTATGGTTTCAGTCTCTCTTCCCTTGTCTCCTGCCTCGGTGGTTCCCATCTCCATCGCCGTCACATCCACCATCTCATCAAAATATCTCGGGATGACACTCGACTTCATTCCGTTGGTAAACAAAACTGTCATTTAGCAGACCCAGGTAGTACTGTTGGGGTTGGGGTTTTATTTGTCATTCTAATCTGACAGAGATGCGGGCGATGGCCTTATTGGCGCTCAAATGTGTTTATGAGCACCGGGGCTTGAAAGGGATTCACGGAATCCTCCGTGATGGATACGAGGATTTGGGTCGGTTACAGAAACGTGACGGATCCTTCGGGAATATCCATACAACGGCGTTAATCATTCAGGTTGGTCTCCATCATTCCACCCCCCTGCTCCCCTTTACTAATACGGATTCATCAAATTCCAATCCGCGTCGAACTGGAAAACATAATAAGTTTCCAATTAATTTTCCAGGGACTGGGCCTGGATGAGAACTATGCCGGAGAGGTCTGGAATGACACGAGCGGGATTCTGGGGTTGGCAGCCTACCAGAGCTCGGATGGATCCTTTGAACATAACATTCTGGCGACGACGGATTCTCTACTTGCCATCTCCACTCTGCTCAATGGATCTGGAATTTTGAAACTAAAACGTCACCAATGTTCAACCTACAGTTTCAAACCGCTGGAATCCATCATGTCCAGCCGGGATGATGAGCCGAATTCGGATGCTTCGAGTGGCCTAGTGGCCTGGAACAGCTCCGCTGTCCCCATGTCAAAGGCGTTTCCCATTGACATTGAAATCCACGAGGGACCAACGCCTTCAATGTCTTCACCGCTAGGAGCGACAAGTATGGAACTCTCTTCTGAAACTCCAGCGGTGGTGAGCCGGGGGCTGGATCAAGTATCGCTGCCCGCTCCTGAACCCACTTCCAAGTCCCCCTCATTCCTCTCCATCAAGTACTCACTCTGGATTGGTGCAGACCCAAGGACTGCCGAAACCCACAACCTAACTATGTCAGTACCCTTGAACACCTCCTTCTTCCATGTAATGCAACGAGCAGCAGAATTGGATCCTGCATTTGAGTGAGTATTGATTTCTTCGTCTCCAGTTCAAACTTCCGCTGCTGCTGGAAGTCGTTTCCGCTCTGCTCTTCCTCTGGGACTGGAGGGATTTTGATGCCGACCAAACTAATGCCATTTTGGTTCCATTCTTAGGTTCACATCTGCCCTTTGGCCAAATGGTCACTACGTACATACAATTTCTGGTCATCGGGAACAACCCGTCGGGTATAACTATTGGCTCCTCTATCGATTGACAACAGATCCAGATCCAATGAACCCCCCACCGACAACTTATGTCGCCGAAAAGGGTGAGCCGGGTTTTACTATCTATCATTCGGATCCACATTATAGGAAATGTCGCCATTAACCTCTCCCCTCCTTTCTTTCTCGGCAGGGGTTGATGATTTAGTCGTCCAGGACGGAGACATTTATTTATTTTGGTTCAAGAAAGTATAAAGAGGACAGGATGGTTGGGGAATTGGAATACAAGGAAGCAAGGAAGAAGAACCGAGGAGAGAATTCATTGCGGCAATTCAATTGATTCCGGAAATCCTTCAAGGAACAAAAACGTTTAGTCACAAAACTTTTGCGATTGCTCTTCATTTATCCTCCCCCCAAAACACGCAACTGTAATGGCTTCTGCTGCTTCCTCGGTCTACTCCCTTCTGTACACAGAAGATTTCCGACGTTTATTTTTTAAACCTTGCCTCGCTTTTGGCAAATCCATTTCCTAATTTCCAAGATTGACGCCCTCAGATTCCCCAAGGAAGTGACCCAGAAAGTATTGAGAATCAGGAGTGTTGAGCTTTTTGCCTTATTACTTTAATCGCTAAAATCCAATTGGAATGGGATGCAACGGAAAGGAAGAGACTTTATGATGGTACCTTATTTGGGCGGAGAACCCGAAATGGCAAGAAACAAATGGCGACTGGAAGATGCTAACCACTTTAAACCTTAGAAGCTTGAACGACGGGTGGTTGGACTCCTGACTCCCTGTCGCTTCCTCATTCCGGTGACCAACTTGAATGGCGGAACGGCAAGCGTATGTGTCGCCAACAAAAAGTCTTTTTGTTGATGAGAATAAATGGGTATTTACTTGTCAAAAACTAAAACGCTTATTAATATTGAGAATGGAATAGTCTGCTGCTGTGCATTTGGCAGGTCAAATAATATGCTCCTTGACGTAGATGAAGAGACGGGAACTGGGCATTTATGCTATTTACATTGTCAAATTACAAGTATCCCCAGGTACACTCCTCAAAGGAAGTTCTGCAAACACTGTTTGAGTACTTTCGAGGATATTAATTCCATGTTAAGTAACTATTTACCCTTCCAAAGTGCGGGTGCTATTGTTTGCTTACCAAAACAATTGTTAATTCTACCTTATAAAACTTATCTTTAAGTCGTCATTTTAAGTTTTGTTGAAAATAATATTAAAATTACTAGGGATTAATTCACATTTGTTTTAAATCGCGAAAGTAATGCGCGTTCTGCTATAATAAAAAATTAAATTTAAAATCATTACAATGCTGTGGGCCTACAAATTATCCAGGGGGAAGTCCGACTCCGGCTGGAAAAGGAGTGAAAAAAAATAATACAAATTCAGAATAAAAAAATTTCTTTTGTTGAACCACCAGTTTAATCTTACAATTGATTTCGTGAATTTTTCAGTCTGAGGATGACACAATCAGATCCTTTTGTTCCCAATCACAAAGAAAGATAAAATTTCAGAAAAAAAAAGATGATTGGGAACTGATTCGACCCAAGTCCAAATTTCCACGTCCAAGAAAATCTAATTAATGGAATTAAATTTTATGTTGGAAATCGGAAACTACGAGTGGAAATGAAGAGTAATTCAATTACCACCTGGGAAGTTCCTTTCGGCTTAATTTAATTTTCCAACTTTGCACTACTAACTCATTTATCTTCACTTGGGATTTAGCTGGGATGCGAACTACAAGAATGGGCCCTTCATCAGCCCAATAATTAAAGTTGAATGAAAAAGTTTGAATCTGGGAATGTGGCAATGCAAATTAAATGGAAAATGGCGAAACTTGAATATTATGAGTCCCGGTACCAACTTGGTCGCAATCTTTTTTGCAATCTCCAAAAATGAGACCCCACCAACATCATCATCACCACTGAATGAAGTAAGGTAGAATTACCTCAACAAAAGGAACAATGGAAATAAAAATTGAATTCAAAGGAGTTAATAAGTTTTAAAGCCACGCTGAAAATTCATTGTTGCATCATCTAGAACCGAGGAGCTGGGGTTTAGTGCTAATTATAGGCACACAGATACGTCCACAACAAATAATTTTCTGAAAATTATTCTCCTCGCACCAACCAAGGTCACGACTTTGGTTTTTGTTAACTTTTTAAATTATATCCTTTACTGTCATTGTCACAGGTACACAAAGGGCTAATTGGAGTTACTCCACAGAGTATGACTGGGTACCTGGTCGTACCTCATCTGGGAAGTTCCTTCTTGGGCTAATCCACCAACTGAATCAAATTCAATCCGATCCTAAGGAAAGCTCTGGGTAGGTTCTGTTTATTTGCTCTCGTCAGACGCTGCCACAAATAAGAAATCCGTCCGAAACCTCTTCACGCAGAAAAATAAATACGGAAATATTTTCGCTTCAATCGCTTCCTGCTTTTACCCCCGTAGACACGGCGACTTTCATTGTGGCTGAATTGTGTATTTCCAGTTTATCAGAATCAAACTTATGCCATTCAATCATCCAAACGGAAATTCAAGTCCTCGGTTAACATCAAACCAAAAGATTTGACAAGGGAGGGAGAAAACAAGTCCTCATCTTTTAGTCCTGGAAATTTCAAGGAGTCGGCGGTGATAAGGAGAATGTCAAATGAATGTCCTTGATGTTGCTGGAAGTGTGGTCCATGTGGCACACAGGAGGAAAGTAACTTACGGCTTCCGACTTTCACCTTTTGCCAACCACCTTTCTCCAGAAATCTTCCAAGTACCTCGAAGAAATCCTGAGGGCTGAAACGCTGAAATAAAAAAACTCGCTCAGAAATAAAGTAAGCCCGCTCACTTCCTTTCTTGTTTTCTTTGAATATCTTAAAGCCCTTAAAGTCAATACTTGACAGCGGGTCAAAAGTCGTTCCGAAAAGTGGCAAGAAGAATAGCTAAAACCTCCTGTGTATGTTAATACCCTAGCTTGACACATACGCTGGAGTAGGCGACAGTTCTGGAAAATATTTCCAAGAAAACAGGATCTTACGAGATGAGATTTTCTTTTGTTTATTCCAAATCCAAAAGTCCCATTAGAGAAAGTTGGAGTGAAAGCCATTCATTGTGGAGGCTGAAGAATAAATGTGGCGTCCTGTCGCCGAAAGAATCTAAAGTTTCACGAACGTGCTCAAGGAAGACAAGGACAAAGCTTTAGGCCTCTACCCCGCATTTCTATTTTCAGATGTTGTAGCACAGATTTAATTTGTAAGTGTTTACTCTGATTTTGTTTACACTTCATTTTGAGAGTGCAGTTTTCCTGGAAGTCTCTGGACAATCCCTTTCTCTTTCACATGCTTCCGTTTCCATGTACTTTGCGTCATTGTTTGGAATCCGAAAGGAAAAGTTCAGATTTTACAAAGTTCAATTTGTTTCCACAATGGTGGCATTGAAATCCATTTATTCAGCTCTTGTTTACAATTGCGGGGTTTCTCCAGTTCGAGAATTTATCCAGAGCCAGGACAAAGAAAACAGGTCTGAAAGCTTGACCAAAGTTAACATTTCCCCAACTAGGATCTAGGCCGAGATTGAATTGGGAACCCATTTCTTAATCATCCAAATGCCTTTAGTCTTCCCGAGAGTTAACGCAATTTACACGAGAGTGCTTACAACATTTTAAAAGAAGCACTGGAGAGACAATTGGAAGTGAAGAAAAAGTTTTCTCAAGACTTTCACCACCACCACCGCATTAACGGATTTTCACGGTTTCTTTTGTTGCTCAAAAGTTACTGTACACTAATTTCTTCAAATGTCCTTTCTTTTCAAACTAACAAGAAGTGGATTACCGGACAGATTTTCACAACTTTTCTAATTTCCTTAAAACTTACATCAGCCATTATCGATCCATAAACAGTTACCAAACCCGTGAGGCATTTACACTTTTAAATTAAACTGACTTAAGTCAAAATAGTTTGTTCTGTCATGTCATTAATCCTTTCTCTGCTTTCATTCGCGTTTTTCGTCAACCGTAAAATGCCGCTTCGATTTAAAAAACAAAAAGTCGTTTGTAATATCAAAGTGAACGTGTTTTGGGGGTTAAGAAATTTTAGCCCAAAAGGATTAGTGAGGCTTATGTTAAGACCACTTAAATTACGCTCAATAATTCATTAAGACACGTCATCTTCTACACGACGCAAGGGCAATTAACCCTAACCTTCTTCAATTATTTTCACAACTTGCAAAAAGGACACGCAAGTCCTTTTTAACCACGGACAGCTTTGCTGATTGGGGTTTATGGGATTGCAATGTCTGTCTGTCTGTGTGTCCGACAAAATATGAACGCCTTTTTGAATAAGATGAAGCAAAATCGAAGCCAATTTTTTAAGCAAAGTTTTATCCAAATAAAATCCCTTCCTAATTTTAAGATTTCAAGCAAATTAGAAACAAGGAGGGTTAGTATTATGGTGCGTCTTAACAAAACTGGTCAAAATGTGCATCTCAAAATCTAACTCAAATTGGGCGTGTTAAAAAAACTGGTCAAAATGTGCATTGAAAAATTTACTCTCAAATTAATTCAAATTGTGCTTCTTAAAATTCCTTCAAATTGTGCATTCTCAAATTCATTCAAATTAGCTTCATCTCAAACTTGTGTCAAGTCATTCACATTTCAATACCTGTTGCCTTGGCAACCATGCGTCAAATTGGCCTATTGGCATTAATTCAATTGTGTGATCCTAATTATCATTTTCATCTCTCCTATCTCATTCAGCCGGTGGGCAGAAGAAAAAGACATATCGTTTTCACCCCACGTCGCTAAGCGCAACGGGCCAGAGGTCGAGTCAGGTCAACAGAGCTCGGCATGGAAATTTGAAAAGAACTCATTGGAAGTGTGTACGATTAAATTAAATTGACTGCGGTTTTATTCCGATTTAAAGTTTAGCAATTGAAAAAATTCTGACGGTGAAACCTAATTCTCAATCTTCCTCTTCTGAATCCGAGTTTGGGTTGATATTTTGAGCCTACAGAATCAAACCAAAGTTAAAACAACTTGGAGTGTTTATTTACACAAGAATGATGTCGATTAATGTACCTGAGGTCGAAGACGTTCTTCTCTGATTAAAGTAAGGTAGTATGCCTGTGACTCTGAGTGTAGTTGAGGAAGGAATTTCTCCAGGTCTTTGAGTTTTGTCGCCTCCAATGGAATTGAACGATTTCTCACAACTGGGAGTGGATTTAAGGAGTGCATCACGCGGTTATAAATGACAGCGATTTCCGTCCAATTCTGCGTGTTATCATGAGCTCTCCGCGCATAAACCTTATTGGGGGCGTTGGACCGGATGCAGTACCACATGTGCTGGGTGACTCTGAACGTTGCTGGAAATCTGTATTGCTTTGATCTTCCTTTGAATTCCAAAAAGTCTGGCAGCTCCATTCTGATCGGCTTGAATGGATTTTCCGTGCATGCACTCCTAATGACGTCGTCAATTTGCCAAGGAACCTCCAGTTGTAATTGCCTCATTTTGAGCTCCACCAGTCCGAAGGCGCGATCACAGGAGTTAAAGCTATGTCCAGTCTGGAAAAAT
>JAQIWD010000235.1:0-27450 GCA_034694825.1 Anurida granaria
AAGGTGGAAATCCACTCATTTCGCGCCAAAAAATAAGAAAAAAAGTTAAGCACCTCCCCAAACTACGGAGCCGAATACGCATGAATCTCAGGCACCCCATTAGCAAGAGGTGGAGTTTGTATTCCGATGATGCTAAAAACACAAATGGGATAAGCGTTCCTTCCCTCCCTTCCTCTGCTTGCTGCAGTTCTTGTTAACTCTTTCCGTCCTCTTGTATTTATTGGATTGCGTTGTTGGTTGGCTTTGGGCTGTAGGGTGGCGGGTCTCTCGGATCTCCGATGCTGTTTGGGTTCTTCTGCTGGAAAGAGGGGCATGGAAGCTCAAGCTTCTGAATGAGCTTTAGCCGGCCGACCGGTAACGAAAGGCCCACAGAGACAACCCCACAGAGTCAAGCCGTAGCGTAGCTTTTTCCCATCATCTTCCTCCCGTTCCATTTCATTTGCATTCCCTTCTTCCTTCACCAAATTCCCACTTTTTCACCGCATCGGAGAAAGGAGCGTCGGATGATAGCGTCCTTTTGGCCATTTCCCTTTCATCTTTCTGTTTGGTAAACAGTCACACAACCAACCTTTGTCCTTCCTCACCACCTTTCTAAATCTCCAATTAAATCCACTTTAACACAGCAACTAATCCTACATCCCGGTAAATTATTAATCAACGCTCTCCTGTAGTCGTTCAGTTCAAAAGTTAGGAAGCCCAAACTACGTTTCTTTTGTCAGCTGTCGCCTAGCACCTCAAACTTTTATTTTAATTTACAGATATCTTGGACCAGTCGAATCTCGACGAAATCACGACAAAGAAAGTACGTGAGCAGTTGGAAAAGAAGTTAGGAGTCTCCTTAGCTGACAGGTAACGCGTACAATAATTCATTTCCAATACTACTACTCTAAATTAACCCGAAAGTTATACTAATGCGGCCTTCCTTCTCTGCTTTTAGACGAAAAGAAGTTGATAAATTGATTATGGATACTTTGAATGAGAAACGCCCAGCGTCCGAAGAAGAAGAGGAGGACGAAGAAAGTGAGGAAGAGAAGAAGCCAGCAAAGCGCGGACGTAAGCCCGCTGCTGCCAAGAACGGAAGCGATTCTGGAAGTGAGGACGAGTTTGAACCTGCACCAAAAAAGGGCAGGAAGGCTGCTGTAAGTGCCAACTTTATCCTTGTGCTCGCCATTTGCTATTGCCACCTTGAATGACTTGATTACTTAATTGTGAATTTGTATTACAGGCCAAGCCAAAGAAGGCTGCCGGAGGTGGGGGTGGACGGAAGCCCGGGACTGGATACACAAAGGAATGTAAACTGAGTGCAGAGTTGGCCGCAGTTGTTGGGCAGCCGACGATGGCTCGTCATGAAGTCGTGAAGCAGATTTGGAAGCTCGTCAAGGAGAAGAATCTCTATGATCCCAAGAACAAGCAGTTTGCCATCTGCAATGATGAGCTGCTTCCAGTGATTGGTAAGATTCCAACTTAGCTGCGACAAGTTCTAACTAAGCGTCAACCTTACCAAGGGTTTATGACGCTTAAGCTCCTCTTTTGATTTCAGGAGTAAAGCGATTCCGTACTTTTGGGATGATGAAATATCTAAAGAATCATTTCCTCGCTGATTAGAACGGGAGAGGCGAACAAGACTCAGAAAGCCCAAAATCGGATTTCAGTCCTCCTGGATTTGTATTATAGAAGAGAATTCACGTCTCACTCCTTTTCCCTTTATATTATTAAAGCCTTTAACAATTTAAAAATTTATGTTACCCCCTCTTCAATTTGGTTCTTTTCAACCGTCGTTAGACTTTTCCATCTTAACATGTTGGTCCAGTACTTTTGAGATGTCAAGTATTCCTTGTCTGAGTTATTAGTTGGAATGAGCTGAAAGTTATCTATCGTTGGGAATTTTTTTTAGTAAATCTTAAATAATAATACCAGATTTTGCGTTAAGAATGAAGGTACAACAGACACCTATTTACTAAATTTAAATCTTATTACTGTGGGTAATTCCAATCCGCTACCTTTAATTCTTCTATTTTACTTTGACAAGTTGTAATAAATGGCTACAGATATTTCCAGTTCAATAACCACGGGAGGTCAAGAGCGGTCACTGGTTCAAAGAAATTCATTTGATTTATTATCTGTAGTATGGTGGTTGTTTAGAAAGGTGACATTTATGATCATGATTTAGCAGGTAGGGCCAGCGACGATTGATAGTGATTTGTGTTTGGTTTTCTTTGGGAGCTGAAAGGGTGACGATGTCAGGAGAGGTCACCGACTACCACTTTTTCTTGTGCTCGTCCATGGAGACTCCACCAGGACCCAGGGAAACAACCATGAGGAGTCCACCAATCACTGACAAGGTCTACGGAATTCATTGGAAAAGGTTATTACAAAATGCACTGGAAATACTGAGGGCCCATGACATCAACATGTCACAACTTGTCCTTACCTGGAAGAAGTCGTATTTGAGGAAGTCTCTCATGGGCTTGTACGCCGGAATACTCCACCAAGCGTTAAAGTAGAGGTTGAGACACGCTAACCAAAGGACCAAAATTAGAGCACTCAGCTTTGTCTTGAATCCAACTGTCACGAGGACCATGAGAGCCGAGCCAATCACATTCTGAAGAATCTACAAAACAGGAGTAATTAGGATTGGTGAGTCAGTCAATGTCAGTTACGGAGGACTACGGATGGGGCGGTGGATTAAGTACCTGCATAAAGGAAAGTTCCAATCTGAGGAGAGTGACAAACATGAAGACAAGGAGAACGCGACCGGTGAGCTGGAGATAAGTCTTTTGCTTATTGTCACCTGGGAACCAATCAAATACATTAGAAAAATGAAAGTGATTTGATATAAAGAACATTATAAGAAGTTTCAGGCTAAATGAGGGCAGAAAAAATCCGGAGCCTCACTTTGTCCCGTATGCATTGTAAATAGTTAAAAACCGAGGCCTCCCATGCATCCGTGCCCACATTTTTTCTCATCAAGCTTATAGGCGTTATGTGTCAGTTACCAAGAGACGGTACCCCTGCCAAGAGACTCTTGGCTTCGACTCGGCTTTCTGCGAGGACAAGGAGCAGCGCACCAATCAGGGCCAGGTTACGGAGGAGAAATTGAAAATCCCAAAGGATGCTATACGCCAGCGTCTGGAAGGAAGAAATGAGGGAGTCAAGTCTAGTTAGTAGGCCTGGGTTACATTCAACTAAAATTGGAATGGAACTTACTTGGAGAACAACAATGCAGAACAGGATTACGCAGGCAATGTCCACTTTGAGTCTGCCCAGAACCATGACGCAGCCACCGAGTTGACCTAAGCAGAATCAAATAGGAATTCAAGCGACGCTCTACTCGACATTCGTTAGCTGCTAAAAGTAGTAGTAGTACTTACCGAATAGATTGATGAATACGAAGCAAGTTGCAAGGAAGTAGCCGCATCCCCAAGAAGCGTCCATATAATCTCTCTGCTCTGACCATTGCATGTACATGCGGATCCCATCTTCCAAAAATGTAGAAATCAAACAGAGACGAGCGACATGTGGAAGAACGTGCTTGGTCCTCCTTAAAATCTGAAATGATAGAAAGCGGGTATTAATTGATTTATTAGGTCTAATATAACAAAACCAATCTTCATCTGTACCCACCTGATCAGCAACATCTTCTGCTTTGGCAAGGAGTTCTTCCTTCTGCACCATGATGGAGACTTAAAAATATGGACTATCGGTTGACAAATTAGAAAAATAGACTCTGAATTACAGCCTGCCAACCCAAGAGAGCAGGAATTAGTGGACAGATGGACACAAATTGGGACCTCGTTGGGGGTGCAGATGTTCTGATTGGATTGTGAGTATTTTGAGTGTTACTTTGATTATCGGGGGTTTGCGAAATGGTGGTGGGGCATGTAAATTGAAATCTAATTACTTACTATGTACAACTATCACTTTCTCCACCTGATTTGACAAATCAAGTGTTTATTACTCGAATGCAATTCAACCTGAGTCCTTGCAATGTGTTGTATGCGCTGCTGCTGCTGCTCTTGTTGTTTGTGATGTGGCAGCAATTGAATTCAATCAGAAGATTCCCGGCCTCCCATTGGTTCATTTCCAACGGTCTCCACAGAGGGTCCTCCAATCGGATCAGTTGACGTGAACCTAACCAAATCCGTCGCTTGCGTCGTCAATCAATTAACTTTGAGGAAAACCCTACGATACGACAACGAGTCACAAGGCGACTGGCAAAGATTTGGCGACTTCGGGTGACATGACATGACACCCGGCATTCCAACGCTGGCGAAAGCGTGGCGACATTCGCTCGCTCTCCAGGTCCGTCCACCCCTTCAGCGCCGTTTGACCTTTAAAACTGAAAACTTTCCCCACTAGGGACGTTCCCTAATAATTAATTCAAAAAGGAAAGTTTTCTTACCGATTTTAATTTTTTTTTACCTTGGCAGTTGTTGAAGAAAAGTTAAATTGGATAGGATTTCGAATTGCAATAATAACGGGTTAGCTCCGATTAAGCCTATCTGACTTACGACTTTGTTGACAACGTCCAGTCACAGCATTAATTCCATCCCGAAAGAAACAAGCTCATAAAGACAAGAACATTAACGTGTTCACCACCACCGACCGGCTTCTTGACGTTGGCTTCACGGTGGTAACCATTTTCCGTGTGAAACAAAATGGCGACACCCTTACACTTCCCATTTCTTTTCTTCCGCAGAACATTTTTTCAGAAAAACTAAGAAACTGATCAAAGAACAAAGAACAAATCCATAAAAACATGTTTTACCCTCCCTGGAACCCGTTTCTTTGTCAATGGTTGACAGTTTATAACCGGAAGTCAGCAGTCATTGGCTCCTTTTAGTGGTGGTGGTGGTGGTGGTGTAACCTTCGATTTTAATGTCTTACGAAACTTTTTACACGGAATTGCATAAATATATTTTAATTGATGGCTAAAGAACCCCCTTGCAAAGGTCATCATGCAATGTGCAATGAGAAAGGAAACGTGTCCAAATATTTGCAGAGAGCTGTTGCTGGGAGTATCCGCCGGACGAACCTTTTCCCTTTTGTTTCTTTTCACTGTCAAGAATTTAAGAGATGTTGGGATGATAAAGTGTAATGACTGTTGCATTCCCAGTGCACAAATGAACGTAAAAACGAGTTTCAAAGCCCAGGGTATTAAGGTGGTATGATGAGGCCAAAAGGTGTCATCTCAACTTTTTATTCATCCACCTTATACGTATCACTGCAAAATAATTGGCAGTGCCAAAAAAATAGAAAATTCATCCCCCAGAGGAAGAGTGAAAGAAAGAGGAGCACCTGAAGAAAGGAATTTCTAAAAATCTTCCACAAGGTTGTTTCTCGACCTTCGTATCCTTCTTCTTCTTCCGATCCTTTGTTCCCTGACTCAATCAAAAAGGAATCAAAATGGAGGCATCGAACGTCGTCACTGCCTTACCCTCTATTGTCCAATCTTAGGTGGTCCACTGGAGTAGAGTGTCGTCTAGTGTTTGTTACAAACAAAAGAAAACTCATCAATTCAAGATTCAATTAATGTTGGATGGATCTCAATGCCAATTGTCAATTTTATTTACTTCCTCCTCTTCATTTCTAATAAGGGGCTGTGCATAAAGGACATCCATGTTGGAGAGGGGGGGGGTCTCGAGAGAGGCCAACATCGTAGACGATGAATGGTAGACGGGCATAACGGGAGGGGGGGGGCTTGAAAAATTCCCAAAAATCATGGACGTCCTTTATGCACAGCCCCTAAGAAGGAGTCCCTTCTCTTAATTCTCATCCCTCCCCATTATCTTCCAAGTCCAATTGAATTTATGCCCAATTAATCGGTACTGTTTGTATTGGTCATGCCAATTCAGCACGAAGTACGAGCACTAACAGTAGTATTTGCACGGATGCTTGCGGAATACGCAAGTGGACTCACCCTCCATTCCAATAAACATTTGCATCATACCGATCAGAGTTTCTAGGCGAGTATGTGACATTTTCACCCTTATCCCCTCCTGATGTCATTTCGCAATGTTTGTGAAATTTGATTGTCATCCTTTTCCTCTTTGAACCAAATGACCGCGCAGTAAAGCTGGAATGAAACGGGAATAAACTTTTGAAATGAAGTCTCTAATTATACGTTTTTATGAATGCGTGTGCCGAATCCACAAAGGAATACAAATTCCCTCGGATCAGAATTCCTTTGATTGCCAATTTTCGCGAAAATGATCCTAATGAAGGAGTATGAGGGGATCATTAATAACGTGGAGAACTTGTTGGAAAGCTGTCACCTGCCAATCACCCAAGGAATCCTGATCTCCGTGATTATGATTGTGCCGGGTTTAAGAAACTTTGTGGATTTTTGCCTAAAATCGTATCAAGGCTGAGCGCTTGGTATCCTGATCTGCGTAGTTTTAACCTAGGGATACCATATCTTGGTGCAGATTTCCATTGTTGACCAGGAGGTCAATGAACCGAGTCATGAAAACAAATCCCGGGCTCACTACTTTGGGCATTTTTGAGGCTCTTGCGTCTTTCCCCCCAAAATTCCTGAAAGATTGAAGGGCGTTCATCATTTTCAACTTTCTCCAGCAGTCGTCCCCATCCCTCACTTTACCGTTCCTGACATCCCGGGACGACGCCTCCAGAAATCCTCCAGCTGCTGCTGACCTCCGCTGAATCTTTACCGACGACGCCCGCTCTCGCTGCTCCTTCCTCCTCCAGCACCAGCAGCGTTCAGCGTTCTCTCGTCATCTGACAGATTGGACGACGTTAATTCCGAGTTGAAAAGAATGGACTGGGTGATGGAAAGCGTACTTTTTTTGGAGAATAAGTGGAATCATATCATGTTCCCATCGCAAGGATGAGTGGAGGCATATGGCTCACAATCGCCTTCCTACATGAACAGTTTCTATGTTTTCGTCATGTATGTGGATATCGCTTCAGCGGCGGCGGTGGTGGTCGTCGTACATCCCACTAGTACTGGGGAGTATGGGAATCATTGAGGATACTCGCAGCGAGTTTCTGAGAAGTCAGTTCAGTTCCTCTGGTGAAGCAGGAAGGATGTCTGGTTCGAAGTGGCGGTGGTCAAAGTGTCTCTATTGTCCCACAAGCCTCTTCATTATTCCCACAACAAACTCCCTACCCACTCAACCAGTTCGATAAGGAACCCAACTTCGTACTTAGAGTTGTCTTGTTTTAAGCCACTTTAACCAGTCAATCCACTTAATAAGGACCTTAATTAGGGTCACCCAAAACAATCAATCAATCTCAGGAAACATGAACAACTCAATTACCATTTCCAGAACGAGTCCAAGGAAAAGTACCCCTCGCCCCAACACAAACGCCCTCGCCTGACCCTTGAGGTCACGCACAGGCTTAGGCTTCACTTTTTACCCCACCAAGGATCCCAGACCCTGTGATTTCCGTAAAAACATTCTTTTTCCACATTCGGAAAACGTGAATGTAGGACACAAGTTCGGGTGCCTGAGAAGCCTCACGCCGCCATTGAAAAGGTAACGCCGACATTTCCTCATTCAAATTTTCGAACCTTTTTGAAAAGTATGCATAAAAATGCATAAAAATGCATTGGAATCCATCGATGATTTACAACATTTTTGGACGTCAACATGAATTTCATGAAATCCAAAGTCACTTTTTCCGCTTAATTTTCAAACTTTTATCAAAAAATTGGGATTTATTGCTCAGAATCCCCTTTTGTATTCCTTCCGACTTTAATTAATTAATTATTTGAAGTGGGTGGAAATAACCTCATCATGTGTGCTTGAGTTTGTTGAGGATCAGCGACGCTTAAGCTTCACCAGAAGCGTACACGCCATCCATCCTCTCCTGTCGAACAGGAATCGCTTCCTAGAAAGCCCCCATGATAAGATAAGCGTCATTCACTTTCCTCAACCTGTCCAAGATTAGCACGATTCCCGAGTCTGTCGAGTGTTGTGTGAGATAACCGGAAAAGTTTACAGAGTAACACGCTTTGTTCTTCCAGCTCCAGGATCTTCTGCTGGAGCGGTGCTGGAAGACTCCAAAATCCTTGACGCCTTTCCTAGGCTTCTAATTACGGACCCTCCCATTATGTACACGCGTGTGGGGAAGCGGTGGCATAATTTCATGTCGCAATTTACATAACAAAGTTGGTATTGCAGATTTTCCAGACCCCGCTGGCTGGCAGGATGCTCCTGCGAGCTGCCGGCTGGAGAAAGCAGAGTGCTGGAGAAAGTAAAAATGAGCCAAGTTAAAAAAGTTGAGGGCTCCAAATGACGTTTTCGGCTGGAAAAGTTTGGGCGGTGGTGGTGGATCGGGAGGTTTCGCGTGGCTCTACCTCCTTTCCCCGTTTCCCATTTTACTAACGTTTTCCTTTCTCGTGATGGTGAAAGGTTGCGAATCCGACTGGATAATAGCGGAAGTTTCACTTTTGATTGGCATGGCCTCCTGCTCAGGCTCCTCATGTGTTTCGATCCCCTTCCATGAAAATGTTGTCCCTTGCATGTCGAACGTTTGTTCTTCCCAATCCTTCTCGTTTCCCGATGCGAAACTTCGTCTTTGATTTGATCTGATCGTTTGTCCCGGCCGAGCCTCGTCGGCAGGGCCTGGAGCATAAATCTTCTCAGAGAATTGACGGGATGTTCCGTTATGGAAGGGATTGGCCCGAGGAGGGATGATGGGAAAGTGAATACGAACATAGTCTCAGTTGTCTCTGATTGAATAACTGGTTCTTGGTTTTTCAATTCTTCCGTCTTGGGCAAGTACTGTCCATTCAACCCACGCGGTGGTCCCACACCGTTCCCCGGCACTTGGCACCGCCGCGACTCGTTTTACCCTTGCATAATCCAACGGCCACTTTCCTAAGCTCACTGCCCCGCCGCTTTGGAAGCCTCTGCTCCTCTGTGTCCCTGTCATTCCTATTTCATAACTTTTATGCATCTGCAAAAACCGCGATGAATTCACAATGTTCCAACACCGGGGGTTTAGGAACTATGCAACCCTTCCACGTTGTTCTTCTAATAGTGGATTTTTTGCAACAATTAGAATTCAGAATTTGCAAAAGTGGAAGGAATATGAGGAAATCAAAAGAAAATTAGTCAAAGGAGCATAATTAGCCTCAATTCAGAACAGAATTCCTCATCCTTTTCGACAGTGGGGAGAACTAAGTGGATTATGCGTTTATGCACTCGCAAATTGTCAATTGAGGAACTTACGATTTGTCATCTTGTCGTGTCTTGACTACTTGTCACTTGTCTTCCTTTTTTCTCGGCCGAGCGTTAGCATCGACGCAGAGAAGAAGCGTCCACTGGTTGGTAACAATGCAACCGGGATTGCTCCACGGTGCAAAAAAGTAGACGCCAAGACTTAACTTTGTTGATGTTAGTAATCATGGCATGAATCATGATGTCAGGGATTTAAAGACTCATTGTTGAGGAAGGTAGGATTGGAAGTCTTGTTGGAATGGTGAATGGGGTTCAGAATCCTAATGCACCACCACCACAATCCACGTAAGAGAGGTCGGTAGGACAGGAACCCAGGAAGGGTTCCCAAGAAATCCTTGCAGGACTCCAAAGGGGAATTTAATTGATGATGGAAAGGAAAAGTGGGAAGTGCCTTCGGGCCTTGCGGCGATGAATGTCAAGGGCACCAAGTATTCCCCCAGTAAATAGTCTCAAACGCGTCCCCTTTGCCTAGAATGAAGGGGCGTGTCCGGCAGGATTATTTCCGTGATCTCATCCGCATCATCGCCCATGCTGCACCCTCGGAACTGTGCATCTTCACCTGTTTTTGCCTGTCTGATGAGTCAGTAGCTCATTTTTGGAGATCCGAGTGGTGTGAATAGGTCCAAACGCATCCTGGAATCATAAGCATATGTGAATCCATTTAGAAATTTCCATACAAATTGATCCCAAACTGGAAATTCCTGGACGACATCCTGGAGTACAAAGATTTCCCCAGAAGGCTAAACCGTTTAAATTGAAATCCTTTCAAATTGGACCCATGCGATTGTTCCTCTCCTTTTGCAAAATCTTAGAGGCTCGTCACAATTGGCAATTTGGAAGATTGCGCCTAAACGTTTCTGCTGGGGGAATTAAAAATTCAGGTTCCAGGTGACGTTTTAGCCCAAGAGCGGGAGGGGTTGCATTAAAATGGACAAGCCTCCCACAAACCAATTCCTTCATTGTTCACTTGAGGTTGCTTAGAAAAGCTGAGGAAGTTTTGTAGTTTGTGGTCGGCGGTGGCGGCGGGTTCCCGCCGCCGCGGTGCCCTTGGAGCCGTGGAGTTTAAATGGACTCCATTCCACCATTTATGTTGTTTGAGTTGTTGAGGTAAGTGGAGCGAAGGTATTGATCCGATTTCGGATTAAAGTGACTAAAAAGGTGAGTGAGTCAGGGCAGGAGGGGTATGGACTCTGGACTTATGGCTTGAGAGCCGCGGCGGTCCGTAGTGGATGATGAAATACTCTCCGCTTCCTCCAACATTTCCAGTATTCAGTCCCTGTAACACGGAGGAACTTCCGACTGGAGTCCACTCGGGATTCTCCATTTCATTCCAGCAGCACTTCCTGGACAGGGGCAGAGGGAGTTATGAACCTGATTCCAAAATGCTGGGATGGTGCTGCGTTTCTAATAACTTTGTTGTTGGGATTAATTAGTCCCCTCAACTGTCTCCCTTTCATCATTTTCCTTTCGTCGGAAAACTTTGTAAAGCTCCAGAAGTACCTCCTCCTGGAAATGAATGCTGGGCTGGAGAATCTGAGAAGTGAAAGTCACTCCCCCTCCCCTTAATCCCCTTGTTTGAAAGCTGGGAGGAATTAATTCGATTGATCTTCCAGAGCCCTCCAGACTCCCTCTCAAGATTCTCCAGAATTATGAAAGTTCTAATTGAAGTCAATGGGAATGGGATGGAGTCGTGCTGGAGGCTTTAGGAGCTGGAATAGTAGTGGGGCGGATTCCAGGATTCCTTTTTGTGCGAGCATGGCAGAGCACTCCAGTCTCGTCCTGGCTAATTGGCACTCGGAATTCCCTTGCTTCCTGAAGCGGCACTTGACCTAAATCAACTTGCTCCGATTTGTTTCATTGTTACCATTCAGCTCTTTGGCAAATTAACGCCAATTATCCCCTGGAAGGAAATTCCGAGGCATGCTGGAAATTCCTGGAACCTTTTTTGGACTTTCACTCGAAAGGCATCGCAACCACTTACACTGTCATAACATTTTCTCCGAGTAAACATGGTGGTGGTGGTTTATTTGTATTGCGAAAATCCTCTTTGGAACTGGAGTACTTGTAAGTACCTCGTCTGACAGAAAAGAGAGTGTGAGTGTCACGGACAGTTGGACATGGACGAGTCGCTCCTGGCTGTCACTTTATGAATGGTCTCCATTAGGCGCTTTTAAGTGTCCGGGCGTTTGGGCGACAAGTCCCTGGACTGTCAATTGGGACTTTGGGGCTTTCCTGGGAAGGTTGAGCTGACGGAAAGTATCCATCAGGCTCATACATTCTGAGTCAAAAAGGTAAAAGTGTCGTGGCGGCTGGTGGTGGTGCACGGCTTGGTATTGGCATATGGTCAGCACCAAAAAGTATAGGGAAGTACCCACGTACGCCAAGATGCGTGTTCCCTATTAAAATGTTGCTAAGTTTTAAATTTCACGGTTGCTGGACGGAAAGGGGATGAATTACAAAACAAATTTTATGGATCATGTTTATGCATCAATTCAATTGAGATGGAAATTTATTCGGCTGTCAGACAAGTCATTGGATGGTAAACGGAGATGAATTGGAACATTTGTGCTCCTTTCCGGTTAAAAAACTGGAATTGATATGAAGATTGATAGAAACGCAACACCAGTCAGTCGGATGCTACACACTAACGTCTTTTTTCACGCTGAAATTTGACATGAAAAATTACAATTTCAAAGTTTAACTTTTTATGGAGATGAATCGCAGGGTTCAAAATTGTTCAAAATTGAAAAAAAAAACTGAAAATTTTTCATTGGTTTGGGTAAAGTTTGGTCGAAAGACAACAACGTTGAGCAGATTTTCATCCGATATCCACTTGAGAATGTTGGGTAGAGTGTGTTCTAACGGCTTAAATGTGCTCGGAAACCGTGGGGATAAAGACGCTGGAATTGCTAAGCGAAGGGAGAAAGTGGGGGATTAGGGTGAGGACCGCGGCGGTGGTGGCGGTGGCGGTTTAATCTCCTAGAAATCGGATATGAGGCTTCTCCCTTATACCCCCTAATTTATTCCCTCAGCCACACACAAGGGGCCAGAGAAAGGAGATTAGACTTTATGACACATTTTCAACACCACTTTCTCCCTGAATTCCTCATTTTCCGGGGTTATTCATGTACCCTTCGAAAACTTGCTTCCACCGTGGCGTGGACCGCGGCGGTGGGAAAAAACCTGAAAAAGTCTTCCACTCACTCGGATGTTCCCCAAATCCCAGATCATGTATTACAATTTTGGTAACCAAATCTTTCACCTCATCCGCCCGCCGCCGTGGTTATGTAGAAAAGGAGCTCCATCCCACTCCATTCACTTGGAAATGTTCCCTCATTGTACTTTTTGAAACAATGGAAAAGCGACATTGGCGCCCAGCCCTTTGTTTCTGTCTCCACTTATTACAATTTTTCAACCAAAAATGACGCACCATGACAAACGACTTACGCACGGTGACATAAACCTTAGAGGTGACATAAACATGGGTGCGGCGACAAAGGCCGTTTATCTTGATCCAATTTTTATCAAGAATTAAAAAAATTCACGTTTTCTGAAAATTAAAACGCAAATTACAAATTACAAAAACTCGAGGGGATTATTGGCTACTTGAGACCCGTACATGTCGTGCGTCCACGTTTATTACACGACACGCGCCGCGTCGATTCTTGTCACCAAGTGTCAATTTCCTCTAAATGTTGCCCAATTTTGTAACAATGGGACTAAATAAACTACGGAGATAACTAACGCCTCAAACAATACGCTCCTGATTTTTCTCGAATTAATCTTGAAATCTTAATGAGGGAGGCGGTGGTGGTGGTTTAGTATGATGGACGAGATGAAGATCTTGCCATGCCCCTGCGTGTTCATTCCCATCAGGTGGGGTGTAATAATACCAACAAATCGCTCGAGGGAAAGTGAAAGCGTCAGGCAGGTAGATTAGAATTTGCGCTAATAATCCAACAAGACACGAAAGTACTTACGGAGATGAGTTCCTGCTCCTGATCCACATCTAAACTACCTTCCGCCTCCGCACTCTAAGTTCTTGGTTATAAGCGTTGGTTTTTGGTTTCCATTTTTGGTGGCGGTGGTGGTTTTCCTAGGAGTTCCATTAAGTCCTTCCAAATTAGAGAAATGGAGGTGGGACTTTCACCAGAGGAAAGGGAAGGGAAGGGGTCCCTGATGGTCTCTACTGGAGGGGAATCCACTTTGTGCGGGCCCTCATGATTTGTCCACGTCACTTGGGCCCTGGCTTCCCAAAGATGCTCAATTTCTCATTCAGTTCGGCTCTAATTAGGTAACAAGCTTCTTCTCCTGGCCCTCGCAATTGTCTTGGACAGAACACGGATGGTTTAGTGCTTGCTGACATTGCTCTTCTTCTTTTCCCACTTGAGCGCTCGCGAGGGAACCTCACTGGGTGTGGCGCTCGAAAATCCTTTCAGCGCTTAGTCCTCTATGCCCAAGTAGCCCTTGGATTGGATTCCCAAAATGGAGCCCTTGTCACTGGGCTCCATTTTGAATTTCCCAGACACTTTTGGGAGTTCGGAGCCAATAGGAGAGCTTTGGTCCGAGGAGGGCAGCCTGGAAGGTTCCCTTGCCAAGGAGAAAGTGGATGAGAAAGTGATTCATTATTGTTCGTAATACGAAAGTTAGTTTTGGGAGTTGAACTCCATTTCCCTTACCTTACGGTTACATCCTTACCTCTACTTTCTCCAGCTCCTCCAGTTTCTCCAGTTCTTTCCCTTTTGTGGAAAGTTCCTGGAGTCAAGACAAGGGGAAACTTAACACTTTCCATCTGGTCCTCGTAGCCGGGTGTACCTTGGCACTTGCCGGAATTCCTTCCGCGGAAGGAGTCAAAAAGATAAAAGGAAAGATCAGATTCCTTCCACTTTCCCCCGGTGGGATAATGGGATCAATTTCTACTCTGCCACCATTCCGACATTTCCTGTTCATTCCTGTTCATTCCTCTTGATGGAATCTCCACTGGAGTCTGAAAACCAATTAAAATAAATTAGAATCCTCTGAACATGATTTTCCAATCAAATGATCATTAAGTCCTCCTCGGATTCTCCCCACGCCCCCTTCTAAAATGCGTTCAAATTCAGTCAGGGATATGGTGGCAATATTTTGCATTTTGACATCTGACATCTGCGAATTGATGGTAAAGTTGGGAGCACACGAACGAGAAAACGCCATTTCGTGTTCTGTCATGTTTTGTTGCTGGAATGACAATTCCAGGTTCCGGGTCAAACCCTGGGAAATTCTGAGGAAATAACTTTCTCCAGCGGGCGAGTGATGGAGGGGAAACGTGCTGGAGTCATTGAATGGTTCTTCCTCGAACGAAAACTGTTTCTAAAATTAAATTACTTTCTTTACTTGCGACGACGTGGATTAATCAAATGGGTCGTTTACGGAAATGTTTCCTTAACGCACCGCGGCGGTGGTAGGGCCGAACCCATGGCCGCCGCGGCAGTTTTTCTCATCCGAATCCCATTACGTCTAAATTCGGATTTAGTTCTGGGGAAATATGACCCACCACCCTGTTTATAAACTATGGAGATCCCCGCAGTTGTTGGATCGGGTATGCCTAGGGGTATCGACCAAACGGCACCGTGCCGCGCCGTGGAGGTGTCGGATGTTCCCATTGGCTCAAATATCCCTTGGAGAAAGTCATAACTCTTCCGCCGCCGCCGTGTCCTGGATGGTAGGTAGTGTGAATGGTCCCCATTCTCCAGAAAGACCTTCACATTCCGGACGCCGTCTGAATCCAAAACACCTTTACTTTCCCCAATAATAAGTGAGTGAATCCGTGGAAGGACCGTGGACTTAGGCACCGCCGCCACCGCCACGGTGGCTTCTCAATTATCCAAAGAGGGTCTGAGAATCAATAGATTCCCAGGGGCAAAAACGGCTCATGAATGTCTCTTCAAAGAACTCATTCAGGGACTCCGAGACGAGAAGCGAGGGACGGAGCTCCTTAGAATGTACAGGGCAGGAGGTCCAATTAATGGCTCAAATAAAAATTTCACAAGGGATATGCTCATGTGCCAGGATTCTGTGGGAACTTTGGAATGTCCTTGTCCACTTCTCACACAGGAAGGTGTCGAAGGACGTCAATAAGACGGAGGCGACAAGACAAAACAATCCAAACTCCGTTTTACCACCTAGCTTCCCATGCAAAAAAACGTTTAACCATTTGCACTTTTTCGGCGTCTAGTACCTCCTCCTCAGCCTCCTATTCTTCTTTCGAATCTTGAAAACTTTTGTTCTCGGGGATGAGATTGGATGCGGAGTCCCTCCTAGACAAATATTTGCTTTCACCAACAGAATTTTTATGAGATTTTTCATCCCTTTTACTTGTCTACAATTTTAGGAGGATGAAATCCATTTCATCTTCTCTTAGAATCTCGTCATTTTGGCTAGTTTCTATTGAGCTCTAATTTGGCAATGTTTCTATTTTTATTTCCAGCCCCCACTGACGCTGAAGATGAGGCTGAGACTCCTCCATTCCTGCATGGTCCTCGGCGTCCTCGCTCTCCTTTTTTGCTACTCCGCATTCCTCAGCGCCCCGCCATTCAGTGATGACCCCTGGTTCAGTAAGTACTCCAGCAAGTCTCCAGAGGTCGCCCCACTAATGTCGCCCTCCTTCATTTCCAGCAGGTGACGGGAGCGGGAGGAGAGGGGACCTGGACCTGTCGTACCTATCCGCCCCACCGCAGCCGCTCCAAGCCGACGTTACGAATTCCGTCGCTTCTGCGCCTGCGGCGGAGCAGTCGAAAGCGCAGTCGCCAAGCAGCCAATCCCAACTGCCCGCGGCGGTTAACGCAGGTGATAAAAAATCTTATTGATCTTTCTGTTTTGCAACTGGGGAAGTGGAAGTGGACCCAGATGAAGATTTATAAAAGAGACATGCTATGACATGACGCAAGGGTATCGTGGCCTAATTCCTGCCCATCTTCTTGGGAATCTTTGGCAAGAGGAAGGCATGGCAGGGGCATTAAGCACAGTTAACGTACCTTCCTTCTCACCTTGCTAGGTTTGATTGATTCCTTCTGTAACTTGCGAATCTTCACTTCCATCAACCCAATTACTAATTAACTTCCTCATTCATTTTATTCAGTGAACATCCCTTTCTTGTTGTGTCGCAGGGAATGCTCAGGACGTGTCCCAGCACGTCGTCGAGAAAGAGCAAAAGAGGGACGTGGGGGGTTTGACACTTCCGCAGATTCAGCTTCCGCCGAGTCAACCCCAAGCCCCGCCCACAGAGACGCAGAAGGGTGCTGCTGGCCCGACCCAGAAACCCCCCGCGGCGACATCCGCGTTCCCCCTGACCCGGGATGTCTACGAGCCCGGATTCTCCTACCCGAACCCTTCCTTGTGCCCCAATGACGGGGAAGAGGTTCGCCTCTTTATCATGATCATGTCAGCCCCATCCCATTTCACAGCTCGGGATGCGATTCGGCTGACTTGGGCTCACTACGCTCAGCGCTCCGACATTTCCATCGCTTTCCTCATTGGTGAGTCAGAGGGAGCTTAGTCATATCCATGTCGAGTTGAATTCCTTGGGACTTGGACCGGTAGACCTTGGTGAGTAAGTGGCGCCTCCTGAAACCGGTTTCGGGAGAGTGACTGACCCCACTCCTACCCAACGGTCCCGACTTACTACAACTAAAAAAATTGGGCCTAATTATTCAGGAATTTTGTGCTTCCTCCTTTGTTCTAACGGTTCCCTTTCTCTAATTTCACGCTGGTCGTCCTTACTCCTTCAAAGGTCACGCGGTCGTACCGGGAACTGTCCACGAATTTCAGCCACCTCCACCACGATTCACTAATTTCTGACCTTTCTTTTTGTAATTTCTTGTGTTGCAGGTCGGACCAACAATGAGACGATCCTGGAAGGGATGGAAGTCGAGAAGCGAATGTATGACGATCTCATTGTTGCCAATTTCGCAGATTCCTATGATAACTTAACACTCAAGACAATTGCGACGCTGGAATGGGCTGAAAACTTTTGTAACCAGTCCCAATTCGGTAAGCGCTTCCGGTTTTCCTTTAAACCTTTTGTTGTCGTGCGACATTGTAAATGGTTGTCGTTTTTGCAGTTCTCAAAACGGATGACGACATGTTCATCAATGTCGTAAGTCCCCACTTAACACAAATCGCCCAACTTTTTCGTCGAGAAAGTTATAAATCTTCTTTTCTTTGCATACAGCCCAATCTCCTAAACTTCATTACTCGTATCGAGGTAAGTGAATGGAAAGTACGCTGTTGGCTGGAGTCAACTTTTCTGGAATTCTGATTGGATGATTCCAGGTGGATGATGCTGGAAAGGAGGGGAAAATCTACGGACGCCTGGCCAAAAAGTGGAAACCTGTTCGGAATAAAAAGTCCAAGTACTACATTACCTTTCAACAGTATAAGAAAACCGTCTATCCAGACTTTACAACGGGACCTGCTTATCTTTTTCCTACCCGACTCGCTTCCAGGCTATTTGCAAGAGGTAACCCCAACAAACGAAGCTCCAGGTTCAGCCGCCGGAAAATGGAATTCACAATTCCAGTTTTCCAGCAAGTTGATTCCTGACGGGTGAATCCTAATGCACCACTTCCCTCACAATCAGAGCATGTTTACCAATTTTCCAGGGCTGGAGAAAACATATTTAAAATTAGAAGACGTTTACACGACGGGCATCATAGCACAGGAGCTTGGTATCAAACGAGTCAACGTCGGGGACTTTGCAAATAAAAAGGTTAATTTCCACAAGACGGGCTACTGTGCCCTCAGTCGCCTCATCTCTATGCACATGGTCGCATTCCACGAACAGTTTGAGCTATGGAAGAAACTACTCGTAAGAAATTGTCATCCATCAAGACGGTACAACTGATTAGTGCCTCATTAATTGTAACCACTTTGTGCCTGTTGTTTGCCCTAGGATGGAAGGACCAAGTGTAAAGTTGTTCAACAACCAAAAAAGGAAAAGAAAGAAGTCGTGAAGAAAGAGGTCACCGAAGGGGGAGGAGCCACGACGAAAACTGTTTCCGCCTCCTAAGGCTCCAGCAGCTTTACTCTTCCTCCAAGTGTTCCGGGTCCTTGCCGAGCCCAATTCTTTTAGTCATAAAGTCTCTGTTGTTCGAGGGGTCAGACAGAAGCACGGACGACGACGAGCTCCCCTCGTATGTCAATTGCTCAAGGAAATGAATCCCGGTAACCCGCACTCATCCGCCGGTGGATGGTTCAGCGATTCAGCTAGGGATGAGCTTTTTTGTAATGTTATTAAATGAGCTATAAGGAAGCCATGGCTTGTATACATAATGTCAAACCGTCCAAGTCCTCTAGTGATCATGCTAGCTAGATAGCCCGCAGTCGCCCAGTGTACTTAACGTATAGCTTTAAGCCAACCAATCCACAGACTGCTCTCCATACTTATGCATGACAAATAAAGGAGAGAAAGATATTTCGTAAGTAGTTAGCATGGGTATTTGGATTTATTGTTATATGTATACGAACCCTTCCGACGAAGAACACTCACTGGGTAACACACGCATGGAAGAAGCTTAGGAGGCAACGGGTATCTGCCGGATACACCCGACGTCTTTCGAATAGAATTAGTCATTGTAGTCCATAGTCTTGATAAATTCGACAGCCGAGCTGAACTGGGTCCACCAGTACTCTTCCTCTCCAGTCATCTTACCATCGTAGAAACTGTTGACGTACTGAATGGTCGAAAGGAGGGCAGGAGGATTCGACTGGGGACAAAGAAAAAATTTGCATTAAAAACAAGAAAGGAATAAAAAGAAAATTTACAAAAAATTGAAAAATTGCAGTAAAAAAAATTTGCAGTTTGCAATCTTTTGCAAAAAACCAGTCCCAGTTTCGTATTTGAGATGATCCAGATTCGCGTTGACATGAAAAAAACGAAAGTTACCTTGATCATGACATAGACGAGGACTGGCACAAAGTCGTCCGCTGCCATCGCCTTCTCTGCTGACGTCGCAAGAAGACTCAGAATGAGCGAGGAGGCTCTAAGGACACATCGCAGCTTGTCCGACGCCGTTCGGTATGCTGACAGCATTCGGAGCTCGCGCTGAGCCGGTGGCCAAGGACACTCGGACAGGTGAGCCTTTGGGATGCGTAAGTCTCTGTGGGTTGGGGTCACGACCTGGCTCAGTCTTGTGATGTGCTCCTTCAGGACACTGGAAACAATAAATGATAGAAAATAAGCATGCGCAAGTAATGATCCTAATTACTACACTTACACGTCCCGATGCACGTCTACTTCTCCGTTGGGATGGAGTGCATAAGAGTAGACACGCGTGACGAGATGCTGCTCCAGCGCCTTCTCCAGCGTCTTGATTTGACTCTGTGTCAGGTCATTGCGATTGCTCAGGAAAAAGGCGAGACGGGAAGACAAGAAGGATTCCAAGAGTTCCATTTTCTCATCCACCGTTTTGGTTCCACGGAAATTGGAAATGAAACTTTCGAGGAGGGCGTCCTGTCCGGGTTCTTCAAGGCGGAGTCTGATCCATTCCGTGACCAAATAGTGCGTGTAGGTCTCCCCTTCATGACGACTCCGCTCGAGCCCTCGTTCCAAAAAGTTTACAGTGGAAAGGAGTCCTTGTTTTGCTCGAATCAGGTAGGAGACATAGTCACTCCTCCGGCGGTAGTCGTCCCTTAACTGTCGAATGACCTTCTTACTCCCATCCACACCCAACAACTGGATCATGCGTATTGCCTCTTGGAGTTGAGCCGCTGTCACATTGTCAGCACGACTAATTGCACTTGCTACTTCGACGCGGAGGATATTGATGAGGACAATGTCAACGGATTGCCCATTTAAGCCTGTTCCCTCCTGCAGAAAATAGACATACTGATGACATTAACCAGTGACATGACCAGCGCATATGTCGCCACAGTTACAAACCTGAACAAGTTGCAGATCACAATTTCCAAGGACGGAGCGAAGTTTTTTCCGGGCTTCAGAAGCCAACTCCGCCCGATTGATCTTTATGGAATCTTTCCGGAGAAGGGGTGCGGGTGCTCCAGCAGCGCCAAGACTCGGTTTGATATCTCGGGACGGAGGGAACGCTGGAAGACTAAATCCGGAATCTGTAAGGCTCGGCTTCCTTCGGTACTTTGCCAAAATCTCATCTGAGCTTTCACTCAATCCTGAAAAAAATGAACGCAAAGGCAACGTTAACGTTAGTTTTTTCTTGCGTTGAGTAGAATTATGAACGAGTGGAGTCAAACCTTGTTGTGATGATGAAGCCACAGGAACGTCCTCGGAGAAACTCTTTCTCATTTTTGGAACGGGCAGAGAAGAATTCTCGGGCATTCGATCGGACCAGTCAAAACGATCCTCCCCACCTCGAGACTTCCGCCCCACACGCCCTCGAAAAATCTTAAAATTCCGAAAGAATTTTTTTGTTCGTCCCGGTTCCTCGTCGTAGCGATCCCCAAGTTCAGCAGTCTTGTCAAATGTGATGGTTTTCGGAATCTGTGATGTTCTGGAGGTTGAGACGCCAATGCCAGAGGCCGTTGGGAGACTTGAAGATGAGAGACTTGCTCCCAAATCGGAACTAGCGAGGAGGTCCTTGGCCTCATATCCGCCGGCCGCTCCACGGTCTCCTTCAACTTCCATGGGTAGTGTGGGTGCTTCATTTCCAGACGTGGAGTCTGCCGGGGCAATTGCCAAGCCACTCGCTGAATCTTCCACCACTGGAAGATCTCCAAAGAGTAGGAGGTCAATTGGCTGTTGGGGTGGATAGAGACCGAGTCCTCTACCGCCTGAGACGGAACTCCGCGGAGTGTCATCCACGGCAGGTTCAATTTCAGATCTTCCAGTATCGTCACTCCTTGCCACACTCCCAGTTTCCTCTGTATCAAAATCGTGGAGCCTCTCAATGTCACTGGCAGCCACGTCCGTACTCCATGCTTCCGACATGCTCTCACCCCCACCAGAGGCATCAATGATGGAAGCCCGACTGCTCTGGTTCTGTTGATCCGGTGGGAGTGGTAGAAGTAGACGCCCCTCGCCGCCCATTTCGCTGTCGCTTGCCAGCACGTCCGTCGACCACGTGTCACTCACAAGGGAAACTGTCTCGTCTCCTCCAAAAAGTTTCTTGATTTCGAACTTACAAAACTTGTCATCAATTTCAGAGCGAGCTTGTTTGGAAGGATTACGTCGTCCGTGGAGGTTTAAATTGTTGATATTCGGAGGGTTGAGATGGTTCGGATTATTTGGCACCATTTCTCCAGCGCCTTCCTCTTCCATCGCTTCGTCCTCTTGTTCTGCCTCGTTTACAATGTTCTCTGCCCCGGCAGCGCCTTCTTCGGCTTCTTCGTCTGCTTGGCTCAATGGGGAATTCCGACCGGAGACGTTTGGACTCCCCCGGCCAGAAACGTTGGCAGACATCATGTCAGACAAGTTGTCATTCTGATCCTCCAATTCAATGGATGAGGAAACACTGTGAGTAGAGGCTGCTTCAGACACTGCCTCCAAATTGTCACTCGTCCCTGAAAATGCCAAAATTATCAATGGATTGTTACGATTAAATGCATTAGAAAAACTCAAAGTATGAACCACAGAAATATTTGTCTTACCAATGGAACCTTCATCTTGTGATATAGAGAACCTCGTCCTTTTCTCTCCCATAAGGCTTCGCTCCTCTTCCCCGTCCACCTCATCCATGGCTACCAATAAATCCCCTTCGTTTGACCCTTTTTCTCCCTTCCGATTGGCCCGAACTTCGGATTCTGGCAGCATCCCAACCCACTCCCACCCTTCATTCGTGATTGGAAACACCAAGACTTGAACCGGTGGTGGCTTCGAAGCAGCGCCATCATTTCCAGATCCCCTTCCATCTACGTAATTAAATCACAACGTAAAGGCATGTACCAACCATAACCCACCGTAAGGTGTCGCTAACTTTACCTTTGCGCAAGAGCACTGATGCTCTGCCATTGGAGAGGAAGGTGGATGGCCTGTGGGATGGGGATGGGGAATTTGAAGTATTGGGTGAGGAGGTACGAAGTGCTCCTGCTGATGGGGTTTGTGGTGAAGGCGGTGGAAGAGACTCTGTCACTGATGATGACAATTTAACGAGGAGTGGCCAGATTTCAATGTCAGTCAATTTCCCATTCCGTTCCAAAAGGAGAAGAGTTTCCTTGAACCAGGCAAAGAGCGGTGCGAGTTGATTTTCTGGAAGGAGAATCGTTCGTCGAAAAAGTGATGACAAGCCTGGGTCCTCTACGGAAACATTTTCCATGCGCAGCACTGCGTCCAGGACTGAACTGCACAGAGCCTAACGGAAATGGAAACCAGAATTAGAGCACAAGTGCATGCTACAAACGTGTTTTAGAAGCTGCGCGGTATTTCCTTACGGTGTCAAAGAATGAAATGTATTCCACCAAATGCTGTGGGTGGGGCTCATAGGGGAAAAGAGCGAGGGATTGAAGAATGGTGGCAACTTGAGATAAAATATGACGCTCCTGTGTCCCGACTGGAGCATCAGTCACTCCGAATGGCTCTGGATTCGTCACGGCGGGACAAATGAAGAGAGCCCAAATAAGGTCAGTGCAAATTATACGAACTTCCTTTTCAGCCAGAGATTCACTGAGTTGTTGGTGAATCGACTGAATCAGCCACGCCAATCCTACAAAGTAAGATTGGTAGGTTTCAATTCAGTTCAGTTTTAATTTTTACTTTGAATACGCATTACCCGTCGGGAAGGCGTGGATGTTGTCCAGAATACTTTCCAGAAATAACTGTGTCAGCTTGGCCATTTTCTCCGTACGATCAAGGAGTGCGATATCCTTGTTGGTTGAAGGTCCATAGGTTGAAAGGGAGACCTCCATGGACAACGGTGTGGTGGGTGAGATAGTAGTGCCGAGTTGGAGGAGCTCCGGTGACGACAAGAGTTCAGTCACAGGATGATGAAGGGCTCCGACCAGAAAGAGCCGAGCAGAAGGAATTGTTTCCGTAATCAGTCTAAACAGGGTACTAAAAGCATTCGATCCTTGTCGGAGAACACGTCGCGGACTCTCAGATCCGACAACCTACGGAACAAAATGAAATTCTACCGTTAGGGTAAGGTTGGTATCGTTTACCAAACAAAGGCCTGATGGAAAAGTTACCTGCATCCCTGCCAAAACGCTCAATAATTTAAGATGAAGCGTTCCGTCACCAGGTAGCGGTCCTCCAACTCCACCTGGAACAACATGACATTTAGATAACGCGAATTCCGCTTTCGTCTCAGGCAGATCTTACCGTAGACGTTGATAATCGCTTGCAAAACTTGTCCAGAGGAAACTCCACTAGGAGTACCTAAATCCGCAATGATGGGAATAAGGTGGTGTCTCTCCCGCTCATAGGTTGTGATGCAGAGGCCAACAATGTCTGGATGTGTTCTCAAGAGGATTAGGAGCTCAACGTAAGACTGGTAATGACGAGGTGGGATCATTTTTTGGGCTTCGACAAGGTCCAGTTCCACTTCGTCCCCACTCGATGCCCCTTCCGCATTTGTGACATATTCATTTGAGAAAGGAGACTGCAGATGACCTCTGCTCAAGTTTTCAACCGTCAAGCGGTGCTGTCCAGTGAGCCATGATTGTTGAAGGAGATTCGTACAGAGATGCTGAACCTGAAAAAAAAAACATCAACAAAGATCTTACAGTGTCATCGGCGAGGACGTTAACAGTAAATACATAACATCATAAAGAGTAAGGGTCAAAGGGTGACTTACTTTTTTATTGAGGTTTTCAATCTCCCGTCGCTCATTGGCAATAAATAATTTCTCGTACTTGAGCTTCTTTACCAATTCTCCGAGGTCAAGCTTTGACGACGTCATTCTTATATAATTAATAATTTCAACTGTTAGTCGTAGATGTTTGTTCTGGATACGTGAATCATCCAAGGCTGTTGGAATTTTGTCCTTAATTTAAACGCTGAATTTTAATTGTTTACCAAAACGTGAGTGAACGTGAAAGTGAAAGTTATTGAATTCCACCCAAAATACATTTTTTTCTATTTTTGTATTTCCTGCTGTCAAGAACCGGCTGACCTGAAACAGAATTGTGGAATTCTTCGTCAAAAAGATCAAATTATCTCATCAATTACGCAAAGAATTCTTCTGAAAAGTTGGCTTTTGGAAAAATATTTTAAAAATCTGAAACATTTCAGTAAAAACGTTTTTGTTAAAACTATGGAGGATCAAAATTGCGTTTGATTTTTGCCCACCTCTGTCACGTGGGGGTCGAGTGGGTATTGAGGGCTCACAAAAATTAAATTATGTTTTTCGGCCTTCGGCGTGTGTTCAAAGTCCGCGTGTTCGCGTGCTTCGGTTTTTTTAGTAATCGGAAAACGTGATTAATTTGATCACTGATTATTTCCAGTCCAGCGTCTGATTCCAGACGAAATCAAAAGATGCTGGTTCTCTTCGAGACAGCGGCAGGTTATGCCGTTTTTAAGGTAATCTATAACACCGTCGTTATCCTTTTTGTCTTTCTTGCTCTCGCTCTCGCTCGTTCTGGTTTTGTAATATGCTGTAATCGATTAATTTGTTTTAATCCTTCCTTAGCTTCTGAAGGATAAGAAGATAAAGGAGACAGAGAATTTGTTCCAGGACTTTGAAACTGCAGAAGCTGCAAGTAAAATGTAAGATTTCCTCTGTTATATTTGTACGCGGGCATTTTTGGACCTTACTGGTTATAATCTATATCTTTTATATATATTTCGTTTGCAGAGTAAAGTTGAAGTTTTTTGAAAAATTTGCTGACACTACTGATGCTTTGGGAGCGGCCACTGCTACTGTTGAAGGGAAAGTGTCTAAACCTCTAAAGAAGCTACTGAAGAAATTGGTTGCAAAAGATGCCCAAGAACAACTCCTGGTTGCTGATGCAAAGCTAGGGAATGCCATCAAGGAGAAAACGAGCATCAGCTGTGTGTCCAACAGTCATGTTCTCGAATTGATGCGATGTATTCGTTCACAGGCAGATGGACTGATCGGATCACTTCCTCAAAGGTACATAAACCGGGTGCTCGGATCATGCGTTAAGTTCCAGTTTGACTTTGGCTCACTCTTTGCAGAGAAATGGCAGCGATGGCTCTCGGCCTGGCACATTCCCTCGGTCGCTACAAGCTCAAGTTCAGTCCTGACAAAGTAGATACGATGATAGTACAGGCAGTAAGCCTCTTGGATGACCTCGACAAGGAATTGAACAACTACATGATGCGATGCCGGGAGTGGTACGGATGGCATTTTCCCGAACTCTCTAAAATTATCCTTGACAACATTGCCTACATCAAGTGTATCAAGCTAATGGGAATGAGGACAAATGCAAAGACAACGGACTTTTCGGATCTTCTTCCAGAGGAAATGGAGGAGCAGGTCAAGGAGGCTGCCGAGATTTCCATGGGTACAGAAATCTCAGAGGAGGATATCATGAACATTCACTTTCTCGCCGAACAAGTTATTGAGATTTCGGACTACAGGACACAGCTGTAAGTTTAACTCATTTGTCTGGCCTCTGGTCATTCCTTGGAGGTTTACTTATCCGCTTTTTATATCTTAGCTACGAGTACTTGAAGAACCGAATGATGGCCATTGCTCCCAATTTAACCGTTTTGGTGGGTGAGCTCGTGGGTGCCCGCTTGATTGCCCATGCCGGAACGTTGATCAACTTGGCCAAACATCCTGCCTCCACAATCCAGATTCTAGGAGCTGAGAAAGCGCTATTTAGGGCTCTCAAGACCAAGAAAGACACTCCGAAATATGGACTCATCTACCACGCTACCCTCGTCGGACAAGCGTCAACAAAAATGAAGGGAAAGGTAAACACTTCATTGTCTTTCCGTATCTGTTTCGTCAATATTGAGCTTATGCTATGAGACTGACGACATGTTTTTTCTTGTCAGATATCTCGTATGCTCGCTGCCAAATGTGCCCTCGCAGCCCGTGTGGATGCTCTCGGAGAGGAAAGTTCAACTAGTTTAGGAACGGAGCACAAGGCCTATTTGGAGCAGAGGCTGAGAGTCCTAGAAGAAGGTGGGCAGCGACGCATTTCCTCCGGGGGAAAGAAGTCTTTCACTCCAGGGAAATATGAAAACAAGAGTGAGATCCGGCAGTACCCCGTTTCCGCCGATTCTACCCAGAAGCGAAAGCACTCCGACTCCTTCCAATCTACTCAGATAAAACGTAATTGATGATTGTCTTTTCTGCTATGAAAAGTTAATTCAAACTGAAATTGGCGGATTTCTCTTTTACAGAAGAGCCTGCAGCAGAGGTTGAGAATGGAGAGAATCCTCCAAAGAAGAAGAAAAAGAAGAAATCAGAGGCTGCTGAAGCTGTCGAGGAAGACAATGGTCATGGTGATCCAGTTGAAGAGCCTTCAGAAGGGAAGAAGAAGAAAAAGAAGAAAGCAAAGGAAGAAGTTGCAGAAGAGGTACCGGAAGCAGAAGAACCTCCAAAGGAGAAACGAAAGAAGAAATCGAAAGGTGGCGAATGAAACCGAGTCTATCCGAATACGTTTACGTAGCCCTTAGACTTTATTTTGTTCAAATCCTATTTTAACCTTCCATTTTTCTATGAAAGACCCACTCCTCCGACATTGACTCACACATTATATGCTTACACCAAGAATAAATTCTATTCCCTACTATAAAAATTGTCCCTATTCCGCATATATCTCTAAACTTTAACCTTTAGACTTGGAAAAAAGGCGCGGAAGGTTGTGAATTCCCAGGAAAACAAAAACTAAATTCCCAAACTAGACTAATCAAATCTGTCTAATGGTTGGAGCACATTTCTAAATTATTAATTTTTTAGGATAAGTCATCGGTTCGGTCGTCCTGGGACAACATGGGAGCACCTCCGCGTCTATTGCTGCGTGACCTCTTCTCGAGAACCTTTGACCATGCTCCAAGTTTTGTATTGATAAATCTGGAGGATCAGGAAGTTGATGGCACTTCGCGTCAGTTTGACAGCTGCAGGTACGGCCCGAGACAAGATGGTGCATGGCAAGGTTTGGTGGAGAAAATTTTGGTAATTAAACAATTGTAGATGCATGGTTTCAGTATCTTACTCTGAGATTCTGGTTGAACTTCGGTATACGGGATGCAGTTTTCACATCGGTTTGCACATCCAGTTTGCACAGCTGGTTTGCACATTTTCTTAAGGTTATGACAACCCATGGAAACTGAACAAAAATTGGGTCAAATCCACCTTGTAAATCAAAAATACAATTGACT
>JAQIWD010000236.1:0-27431 GCA_034694825.1 Anurida granaria
AATGTGCATTGCAAAATCTGACTCAAATTGGGTATGTTAACAAACCTGGTCAAAATGTCACTCGATTCGTGGTTTTCTATGCAGTTTCTACTGATTTTTTTATCCTAAAATATTATATTTTGTCATTTTCAAGTAAAATATTTGTCTCATTTACCCGAGAGTAATTTGAATGCACGGCATATCAATTAATCTTGGGCATGGTGGTGATGGTTTAAGTACAAATTTCCCAAAACTCAATATTCTTACAAGGCTAAAAAACTTTTCGTTTAAGACATTACGATCTAAAAATAAGTGTTTTGAGTTGGTTTAAATAGCCTTTAAAATAAAAGTATTACTAAAATTAGTTTTACTTGTCATAACTAATTTTTTTCTAAACAAAGTCAAGTACACAAAGGCCAAAGTTTAAATACAAAAAATATTGAAATTAGTGGTTATGTTATATATCAAGTCGATTAAGTTGGTATCGTGCTTTATAAATTTGCAACCCTGCCACCGTTGTTTGAGAGACGGAGAAGTGAGAATTGAGGCAAAAAGGGGGAGGGGCTGAATGGCTACGGCATGGGGTTTTTCTGTGGACTCTTCGTGAGTTCCTTTTCTCCGTAAGCATTTTAGCAAGCTGACTCAGAAAAAAGTTGGAGTCGTTGGCTGTTGTGGTGAGTTCAGGTGAACGCCAGCCATCTTGATCTCAGTTTCCAATACAAAGGTAGACCATACAAAGGGAACTCATCCAGTGATTCTCTTCTAATTTATTGCCAAAATGTTCCCTGGTCAGCGTAAGTTAATTCAAATTTCTCATTCTATTCCTACCACTTGGCTAAACTGCTCCAAATTACTTGTAAACACTTCGTTTAGGGCAAAGTCTAACGACGCTTATCTTTAAACTAAAACCCCACGCCCACCCACTATTTCCCTCATTCAAAGTTTCCTCTCCAATTTACATCACTGATTGGATTTCCCTATCTTCTATTTCTATAGTCAGCTGTTCTGTTCTAATATAAATTAAAAATAATGTTGGATTTCGCTATAGCTCCAGGTGTGCCAGGTCAACCACCTGGAGTTGGGGTTGGCGGCGTCCCCGTTGGAGTCGGGGTCACACTGGGATCCACGGTTGGAGTGGGTGTTCCTCCAATTACTGCAGCGGTGGGGGTACCCCCTGGAACCATCGGCATGATAGCACCGCAAGCAACCTCGCCGCTCCAACAAGCACCTACCTCACCTGATATACCAAGTAAGGACTTGATTTTCAAATTACAATTCCGTAATTGGTATGATTGACAAAGGTTATGCTAATAATGGTCTCTCTGTTTTTTAGTTTTTATTTGTCCAAGAAGACCAAATTTAGGACGGGAGGGACGCCCAATTGTTCTCAAAGCCAACCATTTCCAGATTTCAATGCCACGTGGTTTCATCCATCACTACGATGTGACCATTACTCCTGATAAATGTCCAAGAAAGGTCAATCGTGAAATTATTGAAACCATGGTACACGCTTATAGTAAAATCTTCGGAACTCTCAAACCTGTTTTCGATGGGCGGTCTAATCTCTACACAAGGGATCCCCTCCCAATCGGAAGTGATCGGGTTGATCTCGAGGTAAGATAATACTCTTAATACTTTTATTTTGTCATTTCTTGGAATGGAGACATTTCGTTTTGACTTTCCAATTTGTTTCAGGTGACGCTTCCTGGAGAAGGAAAGGACCGAGTCTTTCGTGTTCAAATAAAGTGGGTCGCCCGTGTCTCGCTCTACGCTTTGGAAGAAGCTTTGGAAGGAAGGTCTCGGACCATTCCATACGACGCTATTCAGGTGAGTCACTCTTTTACACATGACCACAACGAAAACAACGTTTCTCTTGTTTTCAAATGATGACACTTTGCATCCTAACTGAATTTTCAATGATTCTTTTTGATTAGTCTTTCTGACAGTTTATGAGAAATGAAATATTAACCAAATCACTCACGGATGATTAATCTTAGACCCTTTGAATTTAGGCTCTAGATGTCGTGATGCGCCACTTGCCATCAATGACCTACACTCCAGTTGGACGGAGTTTCTTCTCTTCTCCAGACGGCTACTACCATCCTTTGGGTGGTGGTCGGGAAGTGTGGTTTGGATTCCATCAATCAGTCCGTCCTTCTCAGTGGAAGATGATGCTCAATATTGATGGTAAGTTTGTTATCTCGTTGTTCCCATACCTTCTAATTTTCGGCAATTTGTTTACCAATTCATTTCAACGTTTCAGTATCTGCCACGGCGTTTTATAAGGCACAACCAGTGATAGAATTCATGTGTGAAGTTCTGGACATTCGTGACATTGCTGATCAAAGAAAACCATTGGCCGACTCCCACCGTGTCAAATTCACAAAGGAAATCAAAGGACTCAAAATTGAGATCACCCACTGTGGGAACATGAAGCGGAAGTACCGCGTCTGCAATGTTACCAGGCGTCCAGCTCAAATGCAAAGTTTTCCACTCCAATTGGAGAATGGGCAGACCGTGGAATGTACTGTTGCCAAGTACTTTTTGGACAAATACAAAATGAAGCTAAGGTATCCAAATCTACCTTGCTTACAAGTAGGGCAAGAACATAAGCACACATATCTACCATTGGAGGTAAGCGTCTTTTATCTACACAGGGCTTGTAATCTTTTGCCCTAATTTAGCAAGATTACCCAATGCCTCACTGTTTTTATTTCTTCCAGGTATGTAACATTGTCGCGGGTCAACGTTGCATCAAAAAGCTAACGGATATGCAAACATCCACAATGATCAAAGCAACTGCCCGCTCAGCTCCCGACAGGGAACGTGAAATCAATAACTTGGTTCACAAAGCTGACTTCAATACAGATCCGTATGTACAGGAATTTGGTCTTACGATTAGTAATTCAATGATGGAAGTTCGCGGTCGGGTCCTTATCCCTCCGAAGTTACAATACGGTGGTCGTGTAAGTCTGGTTTGTAACAACGTATCACATTTTTTCTATCTTCCTTACATCTTCACTCACACTGTACACTTTTTGAGCGCGTGGCGGATCCTCCTTCCCCCAAAGAATTTGGCAGTAGCGATTTGCGAAGGATGGTTCGTTATTTAGAGTTGAATGGTGTCGATCGCGGAAATGGAATTTCCTGCGTTCGCTCAGGATTTACGCTATCGACAACTACAGAATACACATTCCCAAACCCCAGCAGAAAATCACCTCTGGTTGTTGTGAATTAAAAAAAAGTGTCAATAAAGCGTCGGGCGCGGTTTTCAATTTCGTGTGGACCATCAACGATCATCATTTCACTTTCGAATCAGGGCTGACGAGATCAGCCAGATTCCTGAGATGAGATGAATTACCCTGCGTGTTTTTCTTGTCTTGTTGTCACCTGTCTCTTGATTTACATTTACATCACATCCCTTGTTTTCTAGTATTTGCATTCGGTTTGGTGGCAGTTTGGATTTGGACGCTACTTTCACTGACACTTTTAGAATTCGCAACTAACCGGAAAGGGTGAATAGGGGGGGACTTTTAGTTTACAATTTTGATTTATTTCTTAGACAAAGCAACAAGCACTGCCAAATCAAGGAGTGTGGGATATGCGAGGCAAACAATTTTTCACCGGAGTGGAGATTCGGGTTTGGGCAATTGCATGCTTTGCACCACAAAGAACTGTTAGGGAAGATGCTCTTCGAGCTTTCACGCAACAATTACAGAAAATCAGTAACGACGCTGGAATGCCAATCATCGGTCAGCCATGTTTCTGTAAGTGAAAGTACTCCATAGTTGTTGACCAGTGAGGTTGAATCTTGAAAATGAACCTGGAATTTTCCTTTGTAGGCAAGTATGCTACTGGTCCAGATCAAGTCGAGCCCATGTTCAAGTATTTGAAATCCACCTTCCAAGGGCTCCAATTGGTTGTGGTTGTTCTTCCTGGAAAAACGCCAGTTTATGGTACGTGTGTAAATTATTCCTGGAGAACTGGAGCAGCGAGTATGGTTACTTATCTATTTTTGGATTTGTATTTATTTAGCTGAAGTGAAGAGAGTGGGTGACACAGTTTTAGGAATGGCTACTCAATGTGTTCAAGCAAAGAATGTCAACAAAACCTCACCACAAACGCTATCGAATCTCTGTCTCAAGATTAATGTAAAACTAGGTGGCATCAATTCTATCCTTGTACCCAATATACGTCCGAAGGTTCGTCTCAAATACTCTTTTTTTCGACATTCTTGACTACCAATTCCTCCACCATATTGAGTAAGTCTGTATGAATACATTCTTAATTTCTTGTTCATTTTCAATTTGCAGGTCTTTAATGAACCAGTTGTTTTCCTGGGTGCTGATGTCACCCACCCTCCTGCTGGAGACAATAAGAAACCCTCAATTGCTGCTGTGGTGGGCTCTATGGATGCTCATCCATCCAGATATTCGGCCACGGTCCGTGTCCAACAACACCGTCTCGAAGTTATTCAAGAACTCTCATCAATGGTCAAAGAACTTTTGGTCATGTTCTACAAGTCGACTGGAGGTTACAAGCCGCATCGGATCATTCTCTATCGCGACGGAGTTTCTGAAGGTCAATTCATCTCCATACTCCAACATGAACTCACGGCCATTCGAGAAGCTTGTATCAAATTGGAAGCAGACTATAAGCCTGGCATTACCTTCATTGTGGTCCAGAAGCGTCACCACACTCGCCTCTTCTGTGCTGACAAAAAGGAACAATCCGGAAAGTCTGGAAACATTCCCGCTGGAACAACGGTAGACGTTGGGATCACGCATCCAACAGAGTTTGATTTCTACCTCTGCTCTCACCAAGGCATTCAGGTAAGGGAGAATGGTGGTGTAAATCTTGTAACATTGGATCGTTCATTAAGTCTGAAGTCTTTCAATTTTGTTCCATTTCCAGGGCACAAGTCGTCCCTCTCATTACCACGTTCTCTGGGACGACAACCACTTTGACTCGGATGAGCTCCAATGCCTCACTTACCAACTCTGCCACACGTACGTCCGCTGTACCAGGAGTGTCTCCATTCCGGCCCCGGCCTACTATGCTCATCTAGTGGCCTTCCGTGCACGTTATCATTTAGTTGAAAAGGAGCATGACTCGGGTGAAGGGTCACATCAAAGTGGTTGCAGCGATGATAGGACGCCAGGTGCCATGGCCAGAGCCATCACAGTGCATGCTGACACCAAGAAAGTCATGTACTTTGCTTGATGCTCCCCTTTTGGTTAGGAACTCAATTTTAATAGGCCACACCATACCAAACGGTTCAAAAATGCAACACTCATCCAATACTAAAGGGAAAGCAGAAGGGATTTGGGGAGGGAGTCCCAAGGTCTTTCGTTTTCAAAGGTTCCCTGAGGAGTTCATCTCCTTTTTCCTGCCCTTAATAGTGCCCAATTTTACTCTTGCGAGAGAAATAATCCATTGTTTTAAACTTTTTTTTATATTGACGAACTTCCAAAGTAGTTTCGTCTAAAATTTAATTATGATTTTAAATTGACATTTGATTCTGACTATGTAACTCGTTTTTAAACCCAAAAATATAATTACGAATTCTAGTTTTTGAAAGCTAGATTTTAATTTTGCAAATTGAGTTCTCACAATGTAGTAGCGTGGAAAACCCTGCCGTTTGATTTCATTCGTAGGTTTCCCCAGTGACATTGTTCCCAGTATTAGCAAACTAAATGAATATCTGACATTAGCCAAGTGTAATTCCTTATTGTTAAAATCTTAGGAGAATCTTCTAAATTCTAAGAGAAAGTATAAGTGGATCTGCTATGGAAATAATGGAAAAGGACTGTAAAAGGCTACACTTGATTGTCTTTGAAAAGAGGTGGGGAGAGATATATTGGACAGATGAGCCGTGGAGACAATCAGACATTGACAAATGACAACTCTCCACGACCATTTAGTAGTCCACTAGTCTCTGCATTTATAAATGGAGGTGGAGCTTCTCTGGGCAAATGACCTTTTGTCTGAACTACCTAAAGGGGTATGAGAACTAAATTGGGTTGGGTTTAAAAAATTAAAATTGTGTAAAAAGTAAGATCCACAATTGTAATCTAGGATTCATATAATTATTAAGGAATTGAAAGTGCGCTCTCATGTTTACTAGCACAATACTTCTTGCTTCACTAAAATCTATTGTTGTTGTATCTCTGCTTTAGCGTTTGTTCATCTACTTTGGTAGTGTACAGAGGTCAACTGTAAATGCCAATTAGCCACAACTCTGAAAATGAATGCCTTGTGTTCAATTGAATCAAAAATCTCTAGCTCCCAAAATGACCTAATTTCATTCTTAAACTATAGTAAGTGCAGTGGGTCTGGATTGGAATTTCTTACAAATTGTTTAAAATTAGTCGCAATTGTTAACTAAAGATTTCTCTCTTTTGTTAGGTTGTACTCTTTACCAACTGTAAATAATGCCAAGGATTGGGTCATATTGGGTGGAAGTTAATTATTTATTGTCATTTATTATCCTTAACATTGTTTCCTGCCATCAATGTTAAACCATTCCGTTGGAGGAAGAGTCTGTCCTTCTGTTTTTGATATTTGTGTAATTAACTATTATCAAACTATTGTTAATTAATAATGCAGCCAATTGTTTTGTAGACTTAAATTACTGGCAACCAACCCCCAATTAATTGCAAGGTAATGCAAGGCCCCTCATACTAAACTCAACCAACGAATGCCTAAGAAAGAGGAAGGCTCTTCACATGTTCATCACCTAAGTTCTTCTAATTAAAATCCTAACACCTAATTACTTAATTTTAAGTAAGCAGCGGGAGGAGACCTAAGCAAAGTTGAAACGGCATATGCATTTATAAACAAATTCCTATAGATCGTTTGTCCTAACTTTTTAATACTAATTTGTTTATTTGTAATGCAAGGAACTGAACTTGAGCGTGTAGTTTTTAGTTCTAAGGGGAATTCTGGTATAGAAGCAATTTTAAATCCTTCTTAAATTGGCTGCAGGGAGTTACTAATGTGGACTTAGTGTTAAATAATTCAGCAGTGCATGTAAAGGTCACCTGGAGTGTCAAACTGTCAATTTACTATCAACTCTCAGGTTTCAGGTTAAAATGTAATTGGGTTAAATCAGGTTCAAATGTAGCGTTCCAATTTTACGTTAAAATAAATAATCCTCATTTGGTAATTGGCGACGCTTTGGGGAGGTCGATTCGGAGCTCATTTGAAAAGGTCGTGTTTCTAAAACGTAAAATGCGGGGTTGAAACAAGGTATAGGTTGAAAGGCTTAGAGTTGGAGATATGGAATTTGGTATTTACCAGAACGAGTGAGGCAGCGATCAGCGTCCCTTTGACGTACGGGTGAACTTTGCCACAGAATGTGACGACAAGTCGTTCCTGGAGGGGGTATACTTCCGAACTCCCTTCGCTCAATGTTCTGGGAAGGCGACGTGAGATGACGGCCACAAGTGAATTGTCCGGCCCTTCATCGATCGCTTCACCTTCTTCAAATTCAGTCACCTGGAAGGCCGTGATGGTTAGAAATCTCGGGAAACATTCCGGAAATGCATTGTGAGGGAAGATGATGCATTACTTGTCTCACGAAGAAATTCGAATCTTGATATCCTGGGGAATAATTCCTGGAGCAGACCACAAACGTTTCCCGTGTCAGCTCACACTCGACGAGGAGGGTGGGGGAGTGTCGATTGGTTGAGTGGTACTTGCATGATCCTAATTGGACACCGCCGCTGGCAACCAACGAGAACGTCGCATTCTAAAATCCCAGAAAATGGAATCAAGCGTGAGGATTCTGGAGTCAGAATTCCGGAATGGGAACAAGGAATTGGGGAATTACATGAAACAAGGAATAGGACTCGTAGAACTGCTCACATTCGATGAAGAAGCACAAATCAGTCATGAGAGAGCCTCCGGAGTAATCGTTGTGGTTGATAAGGAACTTGAGATCTGTCCAGCGATTGGCAGTTTGTGTGATGGTAAAAATGGGTGGAAGCGTCTCATGATGAAAGACGTCCTGACGTGCTGCGGTGAGGAATTTCGGACAAAGCGTGTTCAAAACTAAAATCAAAATAAAGGAATCGCTGTTCAAAATTGCAAGATTTAGAGAGTGGTTGGACTTACAATTGAACAATCCATCGGAAGGCTGCATGAAGACGCTTGACATTTGCCTCAATCGCTCCAGACCGTAGCAGTGTCTGTCATCCGGGTAGACGAAGGGCATTTCCTCTACCCCTCGTGAAGCGGCGCCGTCGGAGGCTGCGGGAACGCAAGGACCATTTCCGATTGGCTGAGAAGAAATTATAGGTGCGGTTTCTTGGGACGACGGGGTCAAGGTGCGCGTTCGACTCCGAGAACCAATCCGACTCCGCGGGCGGGATCGGGAGTAGTTATTGAATGTACGCTGCTCCTGAATCAGTGCTGTGTAAGTCTCGATGGATAAACTATCACTGGAAGGTTGGACAAGCAAACTTGATGCTGATGGTGTTGCATCAGAGGTAACTGCTCCAGTCTCGTGAATAGTTTGTGGTACAAGACTCGCTGTACCATCGCTAACCTCAAGTTCACGGAACAACTCGAAATGAACTCCTTCAATCCATTCTCCAAGTTTGTCGTGAAAACATGTCAGGGGCAAACTATCCAAATCTTCCTGGACTAAGGCAAGGTGGCGCTCACCCTGGAAATCCTCCTGGATTCCTCCGTCGGATTGAACCGGGCCGGCAGCTGCGCTCTGTTGCAATATGTCCTCTGGAAGATCGAACCGAACACCGCGTTTGGGTTGGGCCAACTGAGAGGTTTGGGTATCTAAGTGTCGTTTCAAAATGGATGCTCGTAGCTTTGCTGCCGAAGCGTGTGTGACTGGGATTTTAGAATTTGGAGTTCCGGAAGTAGTGTTAGTAGGAACGTCATGGTTAAGTTCCATTGAATTTCAGTTTCATGGATTGAGTTTCATTACAGAAAGGTTGGAATTTTGGTTTAGGAAAGGAACAGAAATCAAGCGCTAAAAATAGTTCTAAAATACGTTCAGGGAAGAATCGCTGGAACTCGTAAATAAACTCAGTAAATAAAAGCCGTTCTCATAATCGTCGTGGTAAAAGAGTTAAAGAGGCCAGGGTTAGGAGGATGTTCTACAAGAAAAATGAGGAGGAGTCATTCATAAATTTTATTATAGAAATCTGCTTTTTAAAAGATGGAACAATTTAAAGTAAACGACTCCATAGCCTTACAGTTGAAATTTTCAATCGGATTCTTCTTGACCCTCTTCCATCTCTGCGTCCTCGCTCTCATCCGAGTCGTCAACTAGCGTACTCGCCTCTGAATCGACAATTTCAATCCCATCGTCCTCCTCTTCTTGGTCAAGGAGTAACACCTTGAATAAATCTGGCTTACTCCAGACAGAATCCAATACCAAACGGAACTCGGTCATGGGGATCGCGAGGAGTTTCTAAACACAAAATAAAAAGGGTGATATAAGAACATCCATCCCAATTTGTAACTTTGATGTTGAACTACCAGAATCTTTGCTTGTTCGGGATTCAGCATTTGACCTTTCTGACAGACCGTGTAGTCTTTTATTAACGTCACGACCCCGCGTTTCAAAGATGTAGGAAGGCCAAGAGTTCTGAGATGAGGTTCCATTGAATGTGGAAACTGTTCCAGTGGTCCTTCTTCCAGCACAACGGTTTCAGTTGCCAGTGCTCCACCCCTTGCGTAGTCTTTCTCCGCAAACTTTTCAAAGAATGCACTCACTTCCTTCTCACTTTTGTTGGTGAAGAGCAGGCCACAATCGCCCTGGAGAAAACGGAATGCAGTGAATTGCATTGATCCCGCATGCTACATTCTTCGCTCACTCTCAGATCCAACTTACCTTTAATCGCTCACATATTTTGTGCATTCCTGGTTGGAGTTCTGATTCTTCAGTCTTGCCTAACGCAATGGTCATAACTTTGTTTTTGCCTAAGAAGAGCTTAGAGTCCCTCCAGGATTTCCGCAGTTCCCTAAGTCCCGGTCCCCGCATGCCGATAACCCGGACAACGTAGACATTTTGATAACTCTCTCCAGCTTCTCTCAACTCTGTGACAATCTTCTTCTTCCAGTCCATTCCATGTTTTGCAGTTTTGGTAAGTGAAACTGTGGGAATAAATTAAAAAGGAATTATTGCCTCATTATGTCACAACCCAACCTGACCCAATGTATACAACGAGCTAAACAGCTAATTTACCTTTCTTATCACGCTTTGATTTGGGCATTGTGAGCTGACAATTGTTTCCTCCACCGCGTTAAAAAATATAACTAGAAATTAGTACAAACTGGAACTGGATTGCAAGCTGAAAATCACTTTCGCTGGATTTAATACACTACGCTCTCTATCGACACAACTAGAGAAACGAAACCTAGATTTTCACACTAAAATAAATGATATCGACACAGATTCTTTTGATTGATTGATACTCAAAAATCAAATCCGCAAGAAAGAAAAAGATGGAGCAAAAAAGTGAGAAAACACGGCACGTGTAGTGGAATTTTAACTTAGCGCGCTTTAGATTTTAACTAAACGACGGGGTGGGGCAAGAGAAGACAGAAATCGCGTTTACCGAATTCCTTCAAGAAACAAAGCAAGTGCAAATTATAACAAACGAAAAGGAAGGTCATAGGTCATGTCACTTCTAATTCGTTTCCCTTTCTCCTTTTATTAGGCAAACTGACATAAAAATGAAATCAGCGATGATGATACATGGCGGCGGCCTCTCAGCTGACGCTTCTTTTTTGGATAAGCAATTTCCCGCTTTCGACTCAATGTTTGTTTTCGATTCGATTCTCACGTAACTTTTTTCGGTCTCACTAAAATGCACACCCCAGACCCCACACCCTTGAATTTTTACAATCGCTGATTTTAACCTAACCGCTCGCTTCGCTCGCTGAAATGAGTCAAACAGCTTTGAGTAACCTGTATTTAGCGAGCGCAGCGAGCAGGTTAGGTTAAACGCTGAAAATCGCTGATTTTTTGGGGTGTGGTGTGATGTGGTGTTGGTGTACATTTTAGTGAGACTGAACTTTTTTCAACCAAACACAAAGTTAAGATCAGTTCAGTGTCAGTCAGACTTTCAGACTTGTTGCGGTGGCGGGAGGAGGAGAAGTGCATTGTTTTCCATTCATCGATTGATTGTTATTGTTGATTGTTGAATTTGTTCGATTAATTGAAAGTCCGAGCTTAACACTCTCTTCAACAAACATATGAAGAGACGATAGACACCACAAACGAGTCACTTCAGCAGTTTCCTCTCTTTGCTCATCGCTGCTGGTTGACTGTGTTCCCTTCGCTCCAAACCAAATCGCTGCTCGGATTCTAGTTTCTCAATTTCAGTTTGCGAAGATGTCAATGACCATTTACCAGCTGAAGCAGGAGCTGCTTAGCCATGGAATTGGTCTTCCTGAAGCATCTGCTCGAAAGGTAAAATCATGGATTTATTAATCCCCACCGCTCCACCGCTAATTCGTCTAATCTCTTAATTCACATACTTTATCCTGATTTATAGGAAGTTTATGAGAAACTTTATCAAGATTATGTGGTAAAGCCTCAAAAGTCGAAGACTCCACGAAAATCTACTCCGGCTCGGAATGATTTCTCATCAGACGACGAGGCAGTTGCAAACAGTGGAAACGGTAAGCAAGAAAATTCAGTTCAGTTATGTTAGAAGAATGACATGGCTGGGTCTTATAATTACTCGTTCTTGGAATTCAAGGTGTGCCGTACGATGACGTTGAAGTGGAGGTAAACTCTTGGATTTTGGACAAAGCTTACCTTCTCTACTCTACTGATATCAGATGGATCTAAATTTAGCAATTATTTTATTTCAGTATTTCGATCCAGTTATTGCCGAACAGGTTGAATCCCTTTCGAATGAGGAGATTTACGTTGCGCTCACTAACCTGGGGCAGAATATTGGACCAGTCGTGGGTAAGAATAATGAATAGTAGTTTTACTCATTTGATTCCAAAGCTCAAAATAATTATTATGTTGGTTATTCCAGCCACTACACGCGAAATGTACAAGAAGCGATTAATTAAAGTGTGGTCTCACAACGGCCACTTTGCCGAGTCGGGGCTTGGAAATGGGAGCGGCGAAAATGGGTTGCACCTCAATGGACACAGTGATGAAACGGCCGAAGTTCAGATCTCTCAGCAGTTCTCTTCTGATGATGAGTAGGTTTAAAACTTTTCAAGGTTTCTTTATCTTTCCTGGGCTTACATTTAACGCGTCCTGTAATGTGTTCTAGGGAAGTTGAAATTTTGGACGAGGTTGCTGCTTCGAGTGAGACTTTGCCGATTGATAAGAAAAGTGTAAAACTTACAAAAGAAGAAAAGAAAAAGTTGGATGCTCTCATGACCCCACGTTATTACTCATCGACGGCAACGGCATCCTCAAAGTCTCCAGCCGCTTCAACTTCTGATGGCGAAGAATTGAAGGCAAAAAAGAAGAAGTCACAGAAGAATGTGGGAGGAGAAGGGGCAGAAGCCTCGTGGACCTGGATTTGTTTTGGCATTGTCACATTGTTGCTTGCGGCTTACCTCGCCTACGAATACTACACTGTAAGTTATATTTAATTAGCTATACTTATAGTTAGTCTATCTCAGGAGAGACCGAAATATGCCGCTTGTGCACGCTCGGCGTGAGTCTCTCTATCCTAACCAATAGGTAGAGAGCTCCCTCCAATAAACATACATACATATAGTTAGTCTAAAAATTTGCGTAAACTTTCAGGAACCTGATGTGAAGCAACCATGGGGTGAAACCATTCAGCGGTAGGCGCTATCACTTCACTAAAAACTTCTGCGATGTCGTAAGATACAAATGGAAAACAAACGCACTCAACCCACTTTATATTTAAAGCATTTTAAGTTAACTTTTACACTTTCACTGGTTGGAAAGAAATCTGTTATACTGTCTCCTGAATTCTTGTTCCTAACTTTTCATTATCAGATTCCCACCTATCTCTTCAGAGTATTTTAATTGTTAGACTTATTCCTCCTTCCTACAAACTTAAATTAACCAAAACTCAAACTAAACCTACCTCTATACGTTGGTTGCATAGGCAATTAAGGATCCGTCATCCTGGATTGGCTATACGTAATGGAGTATTTGTTGATATAATTTTAAAAGTAAAAGATGTCATTTAGAGTTGGTGTTTGATGAACAAATTTCAGAAATCCATAACTACCACTTTCCCAATTCAGCGTATAGCGTACTTTTGTAGAAAATGGTATTTTATTGTAATTTATAGATTTTAGGCAATGTCCAGGATTAATAAAGTTAATGGTTATCCAACTGCAATCGCTGGTAGCGTTCAATAAGTTTTTAGGAGACAATGAAGACGGGACTCAAAACTTTCAAACAACCCTCTTCATACAGACTATAGCAAAAATAAGGACTCCAGCCCCAACTGCAATGGCAGCGGTCAGCTTTAGACCTCTTGAAGCTGAGCTTGGGAAATCTAGCGCTGATAAGTGATATCCCTCGTCTTCAAGGCACTTATAAACATGCTTTGCTGCCGACCAGGCTGAGCAGGCAAGCAGGACTACTTGGTCACCTTTCTCGATAATTTCCACATCCCCGAATTGAGGGAGATGACTCCGAATCCAGTCGATGTCAAGTGCCTTCCCAGCGTGCCCTTCCACTCGAATCCAGTTTGGTTTATCAATAGGGGGATCCTCCCCTACTAAATTGAGGTAACGGGTTTGGGCCCTTACTACGTTCACACAGTTTTTCCAGCTACTCACTGAACTAAGTGTCTCCGCCACGGTGGGAGCAAAAGTTCGATGCTCCAAAAACTGTTCGTCCCTTCGTTCAGAGATATGTGCAAGGCGGAGAAAGACTGCTCCAGTGATGGCCGCATCCAATCCAGCCTCATGACAATGGTTCCCCTTGATTGATTCCAAGTTCTTGGCCAGTCCCGCTTCTAGTTCGGGCCTGTAGCGTGTCAGTGTGTCATTGAGGGGTGTGATGAAAGGGGAAAAGAGATCCTTGACTTTAGCAGTGTTGGCGTAGAGGGCGAATAGGGAAGTGTCAAAAAGATACTCCACGTGCTGTGTTTTCTTTACGGATTGAGTCTGGAGGTTGTGTCGAAGTGCGGCAGAAATGTGCTTGGTATCATAAATGTTTGGAAAGAGCTCATGAATCCTATTCTTGAAGTCTTGGCAAGAGGGTGGTAGGTCTTCGTAGAACTGCTTGTAAATGAGTATTAAGTCCATTAGCATGTTGTGACCAACAATGACCAAATTGAGTTCTGAAATGGCATGGATCACTTTGGTAAAACCGTTAAGATGCTGCACAATCTCTTCTCCATCCTCTTCCGTAATCTTCTCAATGAATTTTGGAAAGTAGTTCCTGTCTAAAAGTACACGGTAATCACCAAACATCCATAGATTTAAAGCAAATTGACTTGTCCTGTAACTAAACTCACCGCGTACTTCCATCCATCTCATGAACATCGCATTTCTTCGCAAGTACTGGCGGAGATGCTTCCTGTCATCTTTTCTCAAGTAAGGGACACTGAAATAAAAGTAGGAGAAAGGAATATATATGGTATTAAAACCTGACACGAAAATGAAAGATGGGAGCACGAACACAGACCCTTCCTTGAGGAATTTGTTGAAATCAAAATTATTGGCAGCAAGAAAATTGAGACTTGAGATTTGGCAGTGCATCAAATCCCGTTCGCGGAAGTCATCGAAAGCAACGGGATACAAGTAGATATTGTAGGCATCTACGAAGTACTCGTTCCGCTCCCAACACCGATTAAAAATGGCCAACCCAAATTGGGATATTTGGAAACTGGCAAATCCTTTCCTCAGTTTCTGATATCGCTCCTCTGTCGAGTCAAAGAGGCTGTTATGCGTCTTAGGGTCTGATGCGTATAGTCCAGTGTACTCGGCGTCAATGGCGATGAACGCACAGCCCTGCATTTTCTCAATTATCTCCGGAATCAACTCTCCGAAATTACTCCGATTTACTTCAGTCATTCTGTTGTGGTTTGAATTCTTTGCATGAGAAATCTGCAGAATTTAGACAGACGTAAAGTTAAAGAAAAGGAATTCAATCCAATTTTAATGAAAGTCAAAACTTACCTTTCACTCTTCTTATCAGACCAGGAGGTCACAACCAGTCAACCGTAGACAAGCGAGTAACGAGTAAGTTGCTGTTATTATTCTTCCAATTAATTTAATTGATTTCGCCAAAAACAAAGGAAAAAAAAGGGGCGGGCGGTCGATCGGTCAGTAGTAGTAAAGCGTGTCCAACAAATAACATGTATGTGTGTCAAAAAGGAGGAGCCGCCAAGCAGTTCCCGCCACTTATTTACCGTAGGGTTTCCAACACAAACCTGCCGCAGTCACCGCGGAAGTCCACGGTCACGGTGCGTTCCAACCGTACCGTGGCATTCACGGTGATGTACAAGATCAGATTATCCTGAATTAATTTGAAACTTGAGGCAGAAATAAAAGTTTCTACGATACAGGATCCATCGGATCAGAAAACCTTTTTATTTAATGAATCAAATTGTTAAACTAAAATCGATAGTATAATTGAAAGGCAAGTTAATTAATTCGTAATTATTATGTTTATGAACCTGCCGGGCCAGGTCAGTGACAACATTCGCATCTTCTCTCCTGAAATCTTAAACTTAAATGAACCAAGAAAATTTCATAATCAATCTTCAGCAGCATAAATTAAATAAGGGTAAAGCTCTTCCAATTTTAGAACTTCTTGAGGGCCTGATCAATTTCTGGTATGAATTGCTTCAGTTTCTGCCACTGGGTAGCACTCAAACTGATCCCCTTTTTCCCAGGAAGGAGCTTGCCGTCCTTCTCATAGTGCTCACGGATATCAACGCTCAAGCGGCCTCGGAATTCACTTATCTTCACCAAGCGATTTCGTTCCAGTATCCAAGTGTTGTCCTCAGCTTTGGATGAGGAGGATGAAGACTTTCCAGCGGATGACGCTTTCGGCGATGGCTCAATCTGTAACGAAAACAATCAAATTCAGTACATATCAACTTGACGTGACTTCCGAACTTGACCCCATTATATTGTAGTAAAATTTACATCATCGGGCCCAGAATCAGAGCTGGAATCCTCTTTCTTCTTCCCTCCTTTTCCTTTGGCCTCCTTCTCGGCTAGCTTCCCTTTCTTTGGCGGTGGGGGTGGCGGAGTCTATCAATTACAATCAAAAGCTCTTAGACTTCAGTCACAACCTCCAGTGTATTTAAATGAATGAGTATCGCTTCGCTTGGGTATACTCACTCGGTATACTTATACTTACATTAGATTCCGAGTCGGATGAGCTTGAGTCATCGCTGCTTTCATGTCTCTTAACCTTCGGCATGACTAAATTAACACAGATCAAATTCACAGTTATTCAGAGAAAAGGTCACGGGTCACCGGGACGTTGGTCTAATCGCTGACGTCAAAATGCAAATACAGAGAAGATGAAAGAAGAGCAACGGTGACGGTACGGTGCGGCCACGGCGGCGTTTGTTTGTAAAAAGTAAACAGAAATAAACTTCGACTTTGACTTGAAACTGACTCCCTCAATACCCCTCGGTTCGTCTCACCTTTCCAAATTAAGGTAAGCGATTTATTCCAGAACACAATAGAATCAAAAAATTACCATTGTTTGCAAATTGCAAAAAATGCGATTCATAATCATCGTATAATTTAATAACCCACAATCAATTATTTAGGAAGGTAAATCCCATGGATGGCCGAAGCAATCCAATTGCTGAAAACTGCCCGTCCAATTTCAGTCATATCCCTCGAATTGAAAAAGAAGAGCATGTCTGGTTCCGTCTTTCGGAGGTCAGTCATCGGAACAATCAGAATTCCATCATCTTCTTCAATCGCTGTTTTTGAACAAGTAAAAATAGGCTCCCCAAAGATGTAATGGTCTGAGATCTTGATCGGCTTCACTTCCTTCCGCAACACGTCAACTTTACAAAGTGCGTTCTTAAATACTCCTTGGGTCATCAACCCTGAGGCATAAAAGTACTGATACGGTTTTCCAGAAACCTTTCTGTTCATGGTGGCTAATTCCAGACCCCCTTCCGGTATAACCAGTTCGGGAGCCACCGTGAACGACGCTTCTGTGACCTTGGAACCTGATTCCTCAAGACGGCTCCCCCGGATGTCAATTCCCAATCGGTCCAGTGAAATTCTGAAGCGCATAGTCTTTGGACTCCTATCCAGTAACTTTTCATCAGCATCACTTTTCCAGGAACATGAGGGGCTCCGAACATGAGTCAGTACATTGCTGGATCCCAATAACACATCGGCATTGGCATAAGTGCTCAAGTCTACCACAATTTCATTTTGAAGCGTATCCTCAAATGCGTTGATGAAATGGAAGAAAAAGAATAATTCGCTGCTGAAAATTGATACGTTCTTGTTCATCAAGCGTCCCGAAGTCTTTTCGATGATGTAAAATTGCACCGATGCATCCGATCTCCACTCCAGCCAGTCCCTGAAGGCTTCATGCTTCCCCCGTACTGATGAATTCAACATTTTTGATAAGTTGATAGTAAGGGGTTGCTCAATGAAGATGATAAAGTTTCGCGACATTCCGAACGAATGAAGGAACGAGAGGGATGTCGTCCACTGAGTCGGTATGGTACAAATTGTTTTGGATTTCTTCAATTGATCCTTACTATCCTGGCCGCTTTTCGGAGGGCTGATTCGGATGACATTGTATTTGAGTCCAGTCAAGACCAGGGAAAATCCGATATTGTAAGACATGTTGGTTTCAGAATCGGTCAAGGGGTGGGCCGTGCACATGTTCAGCCCACAGTATTTGTTTGGATCCAGTTCTTCCAGGCAGTCGAGGGTTGTCGGCTCAAATTCGTTCATTACTCCAGCCCCGTTTGTTGTGAACAGCGTCCGCTGTTTCATAGAATCACAACCAGAACCAAGGGTGAAGAAGGCGTGATTTGTGTTATGGGTCGTTTCCGGGACCTGGAAATTTAAAAATTAAAAAGTTGGAACATTCATTCTTCAATTGATAAAAAAAAATCGGAGCAATTACAATTTGGGGGATGAGCCTCGAGAAGAATCCCTTTTTGTTGTCAGTCGTAATCGACGGGGTTGCAAATTCAGCGACGGCAGGGCGATCCGCCTTCATTGCCCTCTCGTACGTGTCAGTTCTCAGATACTTGGACTGGAAGGTGACGCTCTGACCCAGTCCGTCAATGTCAAATCTCGAAATGAGGGCGTAGCCATCCAGCCAATGGCGCAGGGAATAATTGTCGCTAAAGTCAAATTTTCCTGGTCCCACCCTATAGTAACTTCCAGTCAACCAATCAGGGAGCGTCCCTTCAACCCTAACCGTTTCCGGTTCCAAGACTTCCACCGCCGTTCTCCACATTTTACTGTTCTTGTCAACTTCCGTCCTTTCAGCGCTTCCCATTTTGAGCTTGGAATTCGTTGGAACAATATTGCCAGTTCGTGTTCGATCACCAGCCAGCAACCGGTTTAGAGACTGGGAAGGAACGACAAGCTTTTTCGCCGTACGTCCAAACGTGTCTGTACGTTAGTCGTGCCGTGTACCTGGTGGTGGAGGTGGTCATTTCCTCAGGTGTTGACCTTGTCGCTTCATTAGCATCCAAGATGAAAATGAAGTTGAAGGCATGTTTTTCTTATAATAAGAGTTTTAGGATGGGAAATCCTTACTGTAATCTTCTTCTTCACTCCTCTCACCTTCCATTTTGAGGGAAAGATGCGAGAAGAGATCTCAACAAAAGACTATTTTTAGCATTTTGTATCCTTGGATGCTAAATGGTTTAAATGCCACTTCCACAAGAATGCGACAAACACTGAACTGCCCCTGTCATTTACAAAGAAAGCACAGGTCACTACCTGGAAGGTGCAAGGTCAAAAACAACCGTTGAGAAATTAAAATATGCCGGGATTCTTTTAGGACGAAGGGTCACTAAATGATCTAATCAAAAGGATGGTAACAATGATGTCTATCCTGAATGAAACGAGGGTTGACAATAGCTGGAATAGTTTCAAAGTTAGGTCAAGTTACAATCACTTCATTTTATATTACAGTGACTTAGAATCGAAACTAATCCAAATCAGCAGCGTAATTTTAAAACAGACGCTGTGAATTTTCCAGAAATTCATATCTATCAAGCTTATGTTTTCCAGAGTCAGCGTTAAGGATATGTGCCGCCCTTGCTTTTGGTGTCTAATTTGGTCTGATTGTCATTGTCATTCCAGGGTTGAACTTCCGTGGATCCAAAAATGAGGTAGTAACCGCATCCCAAGGCGTAAATACCCGAGGCGATATAAAATACTTGATGCCAATTTGCCAATACATGCTGAAATTTACAAAAGTATCAATACGGATACATCATAAAGGTAGCATAATGATAGGTGGTTGATCAGGAATTACCTGATTTCCAGTGATCATGCTGGCGACCAGTGGACTCAGCCACCCTGGTATTGTGCCGAATGCATTGTCAAATCCCAGAAGTGTCCCTACGAGCAAGACATTGTAAGATCAAGCGATTCTATTTAACTTCAATGGGATTAAAATTAATTCAAGCGTACCTGCATAATTTGGGGCAATGTCAAGGTGGTTGACCAGGTATGACGAATACTTTGCTCCGGACACTCCCACGCCGAATGTAAGCAGGATCAGTGTCAATAAAGGATCTGTGCCTACGAATGTGACCCCAAAAAGTGCAAGTGCCGGAAATCCCAAACCTGAGTGTATGCTCCAAATTATTTTTGATTGACACAATTTTTTCTGGATATGTGAAAAAAACTTACAAATTACGGCTGAAATTTTTCGGATGCCAACCGTACTGAGCTTCCCCGAAGATCGGAAATAATCAGCTCCCCATGCATAAGCTACGCCAAAGAACCACATCCCCAAATATGGAATAGCCGTTAATAGTGAGTTCTGAAATGTCAAGGAAGGTTAGCACAGCAGCAGCATAGTTCCAAATATCAAAAGTACTCGAATTCAAATTCAAAAGGCTAAGAACCTGTTTAATATCATAATGAAGCATTGTTTTCATGTAAGTTGGTAAGAGTGTCAGCAGTGTCCAAAATCCCCAATTGGAAGCGAATCCGGCGACGATGATGGCATAACATGGAGAAGAGGTCAAAATTTTGATCCAAGGAACCTGTGGTACATAGCTGCATAGCATTACATGAACCAGTAAGCTAAGCTTCACAAAATGAATACTAACATTATTCGGTCCTTCGTTCGACGCTGAAGGTAGACTATCTTCCAAGTACTTCAGTTCAGCCCTTTCGATCCGAGGATGAGACTGTGGCGTATCATACGCAAAGATCATCCAGAACACCATCCAAATTACAGGCAAGGTTCCCATTCTACATTGAAAATCAACATAATTAAGACTTGGAACAAGCGTCACCCTGAAAGGTCACCCAAAATCTAAGGAAGTCAATCGCTGTCGTACAAATAGAACGCCGGTCGCCAGCCCCAGCGAGAAATAATTGCTCCAACCATAGGGAGTGTCAAAACCGTTCCAGCTTGTGCACCTGAATTTATTAATATCCAAACTTAGAATTGAATTTCAAAGAACATGCATAGTTGGCACTTACTTACCAGAGTAAACTATTGCGGTGATCCTGCATCGCTCAGTGTTTGGAGGACTCCATTTGCTGATCATGACATGCATTGACGGATATGTTACACCCTTACCCCATGAAATTAGCAAATAATACAAATTATGCAGTCCAGGATAACATATCATTAGAATTGAGTTAGGTGGTTTACTTCTAAAAGGCCTAAAATACAACGGAGGCAGATGAGTTTGAGTGGGTCATCTTCAGCAGCCCAAGGGATCAGAAGCGTCACAATTCCAGACAGGAAAATGGAGAAACCGAAAATGTATTTGGAGCCAAATAGCTCTGCAATTCGGCCTCCAGGTATCTGAAATCAATTAATTACAGTCACAAATCTCCTTCGCCCTCTCGCGGAAGGGTAACTGACCTGGGTAAAGACGTATCCCCAGAAGAAGGCTCCTGTAATGAGTGACTGCGCCCGATCGTCCCAATCAAATTCACCTTCTTCCTGGAAATACTTCCGCTTAATTCTCTGATTGTTTCTTAATTCCGAATTAACTTAGTTAACCAAGACTTACACTTCCATTGTCGCTTTCGCTACTACTGGAACCAAAAAAAAAGTAAGGACTATTGTTTCCAAGCTTTATTTAATCAATTTCTCACCTCTCGTTCCGTTTGACCTTGACCATAGCCACTATTGCAATGCTCATGTTGACCCGCAGCATATAGTTCAAGACAAACCCAAAGAATGCCAAGATTGCTAATATGTACCGAGCTGGAATCCAATCTGGAAACAACGTCTTTAGAAATTGAAACCGCATTGAATTGCATCAATGTTTGTAAAATTGGTTCTGAAGTTTTACTTTTGAAGGAATTCTTTGGTCGCGACGCTTCCTCCATGGCCATCGTGGTTCAGAAGGACGCTGGACGCTTCCCTGGATTGAAATATAAAAATAAATGTTGGTAAGGACTACAATTATAATCCATAAATGACCCGATGGCATGTCATAATTCGGATACCTTACTTCCAGGTTGAGATCTTTGATAAGATTAAACGAAGCGAGGGAGCATCAATTAGATTTTAGATTTGAACAAATTCTTAGATTTCATGAACAGAAGCGAGGAAAGAGAACACGGTAGGATGTCTTCTCAGCAATTGGCTTAATCAATTGATCTACTCCAGGCTCATAAACATCTCTGGACCAGAAATTATGATTGGGTGATTGGCCTATTGACAGTTTAGGCAGGGAGTATCATGGAGGAATTGTTACTGCCTCGCGTCTCTTGTTTATCCCTAAACAATTTTGGTGAAATGTTTTTCCGGCCACCTTGTATTAATATAATAATTAAACCTCATTGATTATTCCAGGCAGAACAAATGAGCTAAGCATCTACGGAAGCTTTCCACAAAAAGAGGTCCTTGCGTTTAATGGCCTTTAATAAAACCGAGATGCGAGATCATCATACCAAGAGGATAATTACTGTGACATGAGGAGACATGACACGTGAATCTAATTTGACAGTATTTAATAAGTCGTTAACTCGTTAGTCAACTCGAAATCGGTCAAAGTCAGAATATCCAACGCCTCCCTCTCCATTAGCAATCCTAAGTTAACCTCTGTTACAACCTGAAATAACTGGAACGTGAAGGATCAAGGATCCTTCACGGCGTGGAGCGCATAGTTAATTGCTGTAGAGCGAGTCCATGTCCAGGTGTTACAAATGACATTGTAGTTCATTCCATGGATGAGACGTGTTTTGCAGCCATCTACAATTGACAGCGTAAATGGTGAGTAAGCAAATCCAAGGAAATAATAATGCTATATATCGAGGCAATTTGCTTACTTTTGTTCAGTTCTGACTGAATTTCTTCGGGAGAGATAAACTTCTTCCAGTCATGGGTTCCAGTTGGAACTATTCGTAAAAGGTATTCGGCAGCCACAATTGCACCAAGCCATGACAAATTAGTTCGATTGATTGTGGTCAAAAATATGCTTCCGGAGGGCTAAAAGAATCAGAATCACACATCAAGTTTGCATTCGCCGAATGTTAAGTTACGGAGTACTCGAATCCGAAACCGAACCGAACTTTTGAAGGTTAAGGGTTCGGTTCGGTTACGCTGGCTTTTAGTGTCGAACTGTTCGGTTCGAGTTCGTCAGCTTTTTACCAGGTTACGGGTAATGCTAAGAGCATGAGCCGTATCGTAACTTTCGGATTCGGGTTCGGTTCGGATTCTATTGAGTTTTTAAGGTTATGGGTTCGAAGGTTCGGCGAACCCTCTTTTGACATGTGTGATCAGAATGTGGTGTCTCTGCCATTCCGTTTTGTTTCAGAAATGAAGACAAATTTACCTTGACACATTCGGCAGCAATTTGGAGAAATAGTTTAGGGTCTTGGACATGCTCGATTACTTCAGATGCAACAACACCGTCAAACTGACGTGAAGGATTGGCTGCGACAAATTCTTCAACAGTGCTACAGACAAAGTCCACGTTTCCGGTTAACTCTGGGGGTAAACTCCTTTTGGCCATCAGAACGTTTTCGTTTCCAGCATCAATTCCAGTTAGCTGTGCTCCCAGTCTTCCCAATGGCTAAAGAAGACAAAATATTCTAAACGTGATTGCCTGATTTTAAGCATAAGCATGTGAATGAGATGAATAATAAAGTATTACCTGAGACAATATACCACCACCGCACCCAATATCAAGTATCGTCAACCCTTTAAGTGGGAATTCCGTGTTTACTGTTTCAATTTGACGGTTATTCATAAATCCATTCCGAATTAATTCCACCCTGAAAACAATTAGATGCACCCGAATTATAAAATAGTTTTGAAATTCAAAACAAAAACTTTTGGAAATTCAACAATTAAATAAGAGCATGCTTACCGAAGGGTATTCATGGAGTGCAATGCTTTGAAGTCACCATACGGATTCCACCATTGCGATGACATTCTTTCAAACTTGCCAATTTCTTCATTGTTTGCTGTGGTAGATAAAGACGCGGACGCCTCACGGATCATTCTTTCAGTAGTCGCTCTCGGTACGCAACATTGAACCCTAAAACCAAGCTAATAAAAAACAGGCAGAAGTACCAAAGATACAACTGTTGACTCCGAACGGGCGGTGGGCCTTTACCAATAACAATTATTACAATAAGAATTATAACCTCCTTGCTGCAGCTGATTTGCATCCAGGTAAACTGTTATATCGTCCAAAAGAGCTCAGTCGTGAAAATCGCTGCATCATGGCGTAAACAATCAGCACAATTAAAATTCGCACTTCCAGAAACAATTCAATTTCGATTGAGCATTTTAAGAATAAACTGAAAATCTTTGAATTTTCTGTTTTCCCGAATGAATAAAAACAAAAACAAATAAAAGAATCCGGTTTACGAATTTCGCGCCTTGCAAAAATCAGATTCTTGAACTTTGGTGACCTTTCCCTTGCAAATTCCTCTTTGTTCATTCCAGTTTAGGTTTTCTTTTTGTGCAATCGGAATTTTTCTGAAATTGCAGTGGATTTGTTTCTAACGACAAGATGGCCACCACAAAATCAACCAAATCAGCAGTGACAATGTAAGTGGTAAGTCCATCAAAACGCATTTTCCTGACTCCGGCTTCTACTGCAAAGGAAGCTTTAGTTTTCCGTTGAAATCTTACGACCGACCCGATTACTTTACCATTGATTACTGCTGAGAGCTCACTGAAATTTTCTGACTTTCTCGAGTGAGGACATCGATACCTACATCAAATACTTTGGAATAACACCTAAAATGAACAAAGTCGCACCTGAACCTGAACCCGAGGATACCGTTGTTGCAGGTAAGCAATTTACGAGTACGAGTTCACGTAGATGTTTTATGACATTTTACTTTGGTTCTTCCAGCAAAAAGTACAGTAATCCATGATAAACCTGCTCGTATCAGTGCCGGAGGTATTCGCAAAGAAATACCGAAACTTTAGAATGCGCATTCCCGTCTAAATTGATTACACGAACTTGCTTTCAGTCGCTTCAATATTTTCACAACAATCCACCGGATCCTCTAGATCTGCCAATATCGTTGATAGTGAGACCAGAGAACAACAGGAGTTGATCAAAGTCAGCGACGAGCGGAAGGAATACATTGCCTTAGTTCGTCCAGAACACGACAAGAATATATCAGGCTGGACAACCAGAGGATTCTTCGGTAAGTGCATACCATCTTGCCGTCTTAGGTTCTTTTTTTCAAAAATTATTCTAGAAATTCTAATTTTCTTTGGGATTCATTAGGGAGTAAAATTGCAAAATGTCCCCCAGGGATGGAAGCAATTGTCGATCTTGGGTTTTTATTCATTTCAGAAGCTGGCAGTAGTTTTGATGAGCGTAAACTGATTATTTCATTTTCGCACCTAATAGCCAATTCAATCGTAACGTAAACTATGAGGTGAATGACCCTCAGTTGCTGCTATGTTGTTTCTCTAGTTTTCGGCAGTACTGAGCAGGACCTTGGAGATTCAAAGTACCAAATCTTCAGTCCAGGAGGTGAAATCCTGTTTTACGCGGTGGAGACCCTACAAGCTTTTGAGTCCTACCCCTCCCGTGTGAAGGAAATTGAAATTACTACTACCGGGGCAAGGGGCGGTGTCGTCTTCCAAATTAGTGGTTCAAACAAGGTATAGAAGCCATGATTAAACTCAACTTAATACTCCCATGACTTTTAACCCTGTTTAGTATTGCGCCGTGAAAGATGGTGACGAGGAGTTGCTTGGAACGATAACTCGCGAAGGGATAGGATCCATTTTGAAACCTTCGTATAAACACTGGAGCTATGCGATCCGAGATGCTGAGGGGGTCGTAGTTTGCCGAATTGAGAGACCGCCTAACAAGGACCGTTACGACATTTATGTAACCGGAAGCAAGGAGTCAGTTGGAGAGATTAAGGATAGTTGGCCAGAGAACACGTATCAATGTCCCGAGTCTGGAACGGGAACTGGAAATATATTGGGACTCATGATAAACTCTAACTACGTTAAACACTTCGATCCTGGGCAAAAGACGCTTATCCTCGCTGCAGCGATGGTCACCGTAAGTGTTATACTACTAGGAAATGGTACGTAAATACTGCCGTTGTGAATTCAATTACTAATTACTAATTCCCTTCAATTGATTTCTTCCAGTACAATAACCAGAACGGACCGGAGGATAACTATGGACAGAATAAGCGAAGGTTCAAGTTCGGATTGATCTACAACACTGGCATGGCTGGAATAATCTTGATTTTGGCACTCGTGGTCATTCTTGTTACGCTGGACTACGCAAGCAAACCGCCGAGGCCACCTATTTGTGACTAAAGGCCTAAGAGTGAAGCTCTACAATCCACATGCCCACTGAAAAATACTACTCTCATCACCTCGTCAATTGAAGTTAATTAAGATTAATTAACGATACCATACGGTTTGGTTTTAAGGGTTTTACGTTTTAAGTGTCCATAAGGACAGTTAGTAAGCGTCATCCAAATTTATCACGTCAAAACCCGGGATGTTTCAAATTGTGTCAACAAATCAAATTTAATCAGAAAAGTTAAGTGATTCATTATTCATTCATTTCATTCGGTCCACCATACCATCATTCGATTAATCAGCTAGCTGTGCGTGGTTGGAGTGAAATGTTTGCAAAATTAAAAAAGAAAATTGAAGAAGAGGTTGGGGATTTGGGTCAACTCACGAGTCCAATGGCAAATCCATTCGGAAGCGGCGATCGACGAGTTGGAGGAAGTACACAGGTAAGGTGCGTCGGCAAATTATGCGGAAAAGGTAAATGTAATGTGCAATACCTTTCGTTCTGATTACAGGGAACAAATACGCCAAATAACCTTGGATCTCGTCAAAGTTCATTAGCCAGCTTGGTAGACCTAAACCTACATTCACATGAAGAACCAACGTCACCCATCCCGCCGGGAATGTCAACTACGAATAATCTTGCTGTCCCTCTTACACCCGTACCAGCCGCTGTGCCTCGACCAACGAACCATTCAACTCCAGGAAGTACCCCTCGTCAAAAAGGTCAAGAACTAGAAGCCGAGCTTAAGAAAGTGAATTCAGAATGGATGAAAAAGTTCGACTCGATGAAGAAATCTTTCGAGGAAAGATTGCAAAATCAGGAAGCAGATTTTGCATGGAAGTACAGTTCCAAAGAAGAAGAACTGGAACGAGTCCGAGCAGAGAAGCGAAAGGCGGATGAATTGGTGAGAACCATGGAAGGGAGCTACCAAAACAAGATGACAAGGGTACAGGATGACATGGACCAGCTCGAAGGGTTTACCAAGCAGGAGATGGCAAAGGTGAAGCATTTGGTATGCAGATTTTTGAAAATATTCTTTGCATGCCATTTCTCACGGACCAACTAACTGTGGCACATTTGATTTTCCCATTTAGCTTTTGAATACGCAAGCGGATCTTCAGAAGTCACAGTCCGACCTCATTGACCGAGGGAATGTTGCTAAGGAATTAACTGAAGAAAACAGGCAATTGAAGTCCGAAAATGAAAGCATTTTGAGAAATCTTGACCGTGATAGACTGAACCGAGTTAAGTTTGAAGCTGAGCATGGTGACACAATAGCTCAAATCAGCAACCTCCAACGAGAGAATACACAACTCCAACAGTCACTGTCCGATTTTCAACGTTCATCTGAAGAATCAACGAAACAAGTAAAGTAATTTCTGTCAGTTTTTTCACTTAATCTAACGAAATTCTCATGGCTATAATTTTTCCGTTTAGCTTTTGAATACGCAAGCAGACCTCCAGAAGTCACAGTCCGACCTCATTCAACAAGTGAAGATTTCTGACGAACTTTTGGAGGAAAAGAAGAGGTTAAAGGCCGACAAT
>JAQIWD010000237.1:0-27376 GCA_034694825.1 Anurida granaria
AAAGTGACCGGATCCTGGGAGCCTTGGCTTTCCCTCGGGCCGCCAAAATTTAATGTTGGATTCATACGGTGACTCTTTTCTCCAAAAGGACATCAGCGTCCTTCCTAAGTGTCCTTAATAGTATTAAGTCCACCGCTTCCGCAAAGTGCAAAGATTGGAGTCCCTTTTAGAAAGGGACCCTAGTTGTTGGGGAATTGACAACCGTTTGTCAGTCACTCACATCACTGACATGCCCCCCCCCCCCCCGTGTTACACTAATGGATTTACGGGATCCCCACATTTTAATTTGATTCAATTCCAAGCGCCGGGCCTTGGCCAACCAGGAACGAGCACTTTTGTGCATAGGATTGCTGCACGCCTTGCGGATTTCCAAGTGCAATTTTGCAAAAAAAAAGAAAATGAAAATGGAGGAGTGAATTTGATAGAATGCCAAGCATAATTTGTTATGACAAGTGGATGAAGAGTGGAGGAGGTTTCCAACCGGAACCAAACCTGATTCTGGTGCTGGTGCCGGCATTTATTATGATTAGCGTTTCCGGAGATTGACCGCAGTTGGCAATCTACGAAAGCACTACGCAAAAAACAAGTCTTGGGTTGTATAAGCCACAAGTCAAAGTTCAAGTCCGCCTTGTCCTACTCATCACACGTTGGGACTGAAGGGGTGGGAGGTGAAATGCTGTTGATTAAATAATGATGACCCAGAAACTCTGCACTTTGTCGGCACTTCTTGGGGAGGAAGGTCAAAAGTCATGGCTTGATTCTGCGGTTGGAAAGAAACGGCGAGCATCTCCTCTGTGCGCCTGCGCAATGGCATCTTTAAGGGGATTCATTAAATTTTATTTCAAATACATATAAAATTAACAGGACGATAGCGGGATCTTGAATCCATTTTCCTGGAGCGACGCTTCCTTGAGCGTCTTTCTATCCGTTTGGTTCCCAAAAACAGGAAATTCCACATCAGATTCCGAGACCAAAAGGGATTGAAGACCTTTTGTTGTTAACAAATGGAACAGGAAGTCCCAAATTATCCCTGCGCCAAAATCATGGCCAGCCTTTTACAATCTCATGATGTAAAACAAATTACTCGCAACGTTGATTGTAGCCACAGATATGTCACTGGTTTGGGATTATGAAGAGTAGCCCATTATTACCTACTTAACCGTCGTTGAATTTAGAAATGGAGGAGGAGCCGGTTCCGTGGTTACTAGTCGAGTGTAGCTAGCTAACTAGCTAAGCTCGATCCGCTCGCCGATTCCCCGAGTAATCATATGAATGCCACACATGTGGATTTGACACAAAATTTCAAGGAAGGAGTCCTGCATGCAATGTCGTGACAATTCAAAACAAAACAGTGGACCCACCCCCACTCCTTTCTCTTCTACTTTTCCACCATCCTAACTTTTATTGCATTCAGACACACCTTTGAGCGCCATGATAATATTCCTCTAACAAATCATACATTATTCACCATCACTCACTCACTCACTCACTCACCACCACTAGTGCTTACTAGTTCCTATTCAGTCACCATTATTTACTCCTTTCAACTAATTTCAAACCACCACCATTTTCCTTACTGTCGCCATGCTCGTTTCAGGCCCCGTTTTCCAGCAGAGACCTCTGGAACTGGCCAATCAAAATGCTACAACCATTAATTCCTGGATCGTTTTATGATTTTTGTTCAAGCGACTCCTCCTGGCACTTTTTCATTGAAGCTCATTGCTCGTTGAAACGCTGGGAATAGGATCCAACAATATCCGGACCATTGCGTGGCCTATTCGAATTTCTCCATTGTTGTAGGGACGGACGGATGACATTTATTTGAATCGGACAGACAATAATTTCAAGAGATGCTTCAGGGAGCGGGTTCCCATGTCGTCCCCCATGTCGTGCTTCTGTCAATGGAGTTTAATTCATCCCGCTTCCCAGCTTAACCAGTTCTCCTGAATGAATCCATCCGTCTAAATAATTCCCTTGTTACTTATTTGTCAAGGCTCCATCTCCATGTTGGGACTCTTGTAAAACCAAAAACTACTGAAACCTGTCCACGCCCACCAAATTAGTTATAATCCTAAAGGAAAATGACGGTGAGATGAGAACTGGGCCCATGACGGGTGGATCTCTAGAATCCCAGAAGGATCTTTGTAAGTAAGCGTGGTAAATTTCTGGAAATTCTGGGAGTGGTGTCCGCCTAACCAGTCGAACCGTCACACGTTTTCATGTAAAGGGACACACAGGAGAGTCACGGGGGGGGGGGGGGGGGAAGAAATTAAAAAGCAAGGAAAACGCTATCCGGATTTTTAGACTTTGAAAGTACTATAGGATCATGAGAGGGGTTAACAAGGATTGCGTGCCTAATTGCTAGAATTCTCAGTAGTTGTCTCACAAAAGAGATCTCGGCGGATATGTCATGTCAACTCCAACAGCAAAAAAGTTCTTCAAAATTAGAGAAATTGGAAAAGGAAATGAGGGCATGAGAAAATTTCAAATTAAATTTTGGTTCCAAATCCTGTTACTTTGAAATTTTGTCAACAATCCGGGGAACTAAACCTTTCAAAACTAAAAAATAGAATTTGGTCCGGTGAAAAGGGGACTTAAGATTACGGCTGTTGGAGTGAGGAGAAAGTAAATGCTTTCTTAGCCCCGGACCCTTTGTAGGGTATCAACCCTCTAGTTAAACCCAAGTGCCCAAGGGCCCAAGCCGAGAAGTGGCTCTTTACAGTGGTCCAGTTTTATAGCAACAATTTAAAAAGTCATGGAATGGAATACTAATTGGAAAAGACTGGAACTCGAAAGTATGAATTTATTTTACTAGCGGCGTTCCAATGGATCACTTTACAACATTTTCCAAGAAACAAGTTATTGCCAATGTGGTTGGACGAAGGGAGCACGGATGGCATTCTGGCCACATCTGCCAGGCAGTGAGACCTCAGGAGGGGAATCTCATATTGCAATTTACTAACTAACTGATTCATTAATTCCTGGTTTTGATGGGGGGTTGAACCCAGGAGGGAGGTGAGTAAGGAGCATTTCCTGAGTAATTATTGAAGGTGAAAATTGAAATGGCAGGGAGGGATGATGGGGATGATGGCGTAGGAAGCTGGTGTTGTGTGGCCCTCTCACGAGTCTTCTACCCCCATTTTCAAGAGCATTTATAGGTTCACTTTCCTTAAATCTTACGGAGCCTCCTAAAGTACGCCAGGATCTGGAGGGCTCGTAAAAGATGAAAAGTGACTACCCACTAAAACAAGGGAAGTTAAATAAGTTAAAGCGTCTTTAATTCTTGTCTTGTCTTGTCAGGATTATTATGAGAGGGAAGAGTAATGACTTGGTGGGATGTGAGAAGTATCCCTGATCCCCCAGGTATCCAACGAACCCACTCCTATACGGGTATTTTCTATTGTAATCCCATTCTGTTTTCCAAACAATTCCACTGCCCGTATGATCCTTGGAAGACTCCAGGGAGGAAAGGTGTGCCCTCCTAAAAATCAACACCTATAATCATCCGGTCTTGAATTAACAACTGTAATCAACGAGATTCTGTATCACGTTCCCTCCATATGGCTGGGGTACGAATTCATTCGACAGGATACTTAAGGTCGGACGGAAGAACCCAGGGTGAGACCACCAAGAAACTAAAAGATACTTCAGGTAAAACAAACACACGGGAGGAGTCGAAGGTAACCCCGTTCAGACAGGTATAATATCATCTTTTTCTAATGTCTGTATAACCAATTCCATCCTTGGGAAAAAGGAAAACAATCCTTCATTCGGGCCTTATTACTCAAAAGGGAACAATTCATGCAAACCAGAGGAGGTGGGACCCAGTACCCACAGGAAGATTTTTAGGGATAGCTGCATTCCTGATTTGATTTAAAATCCAATGAATTAATTTAATGGAGTAAAGGTGTGTGTACGATGGAATCCCCCGGTGGTCGAACACCGTGTATCGGATGCTTTCTCCCACTCTCTCCCGGTTTGTATTCCGGGCATTTATAAATTGTGATTGAAATTCTAATAATACGTAACACGGGTTTAATTAAATCAAATTGGACCATTCGGCCTGATTGACCGAAAACGTCTTTCCTCGCCTTGTTACCAAAATTGAAAGGAGGAGATAATTGGTTTTGGAAATTAAATGCAAGGCTTTCCCGAGCCATATTTTGTGGTGGATCGATCTTCGTGGTTTGCTTTAGAGGCGGCCGGTGGGGCCGGCGACGTTTTACCATCGATCATTATTTCCTACACATCTCAATTCAATTAATGCATAATATTCAGAGGAATCGTGGCTCGGCTTCTGGTGACACATTGAAGGCGACCATCTCTTCTAACATTGACGGATGACAGCTTCATATCCAGAGACACAAGTTTCAATAACTGCAAAAGCATCAATTAAACTAGGTAAAATTCATTCCATCCGGAGCTTTTTAGCCCTTTTAAAAGTTGACTAACGGTTTAATTAATTTTAACAAAAGTATACCTTGGCTTCAAATGGTTGCTTCTATTTTATAAATTTTGGTCGATTAAATTATTGATTGAGACCTTCTTTGTCGTGAGAATGATGGAATTGGGTGACTATGATTATTGACTGCCAGAATTATTGGAATTACGATGACAATTATAGACGCTAAAGAACCACTTATGCATCCTTTAAGAGAGAGAATCCATAAATCATAACCCAGTAAGTGGTCATAGTCCTTCCTATGATATGGGAATAATGATTGAAATAATAACACGCCGACAGTGACAACTTGATGTTAATCCACTCTATCCTTCTTCATGTCTCAATAAAATTCCCCAAAACAAACTCCGTCACTACGCAATCGTAGGAGGAGATGGAAGAGGATGAGTATTTCCTTAAAAGTGTCAAAGGTTAATAAAATGTACCCACATCCCCGTGGTTCAGTTGTAAGCACTTATCGGGAACTCAGCATCATGGATATTTCCAGTGAAAAATGCATCATTTATCATGTCTGCCTTATCCAGCAGAAGACGCTGGAGGAACGCTTTCCTTTGATGTTTGTGAATATTGCGATGATCTTGGAAGGGTGACAGGAGGGGGTGCTTGGTGGTCATCTTGTCACATCATCTTCAATCGCAGAAACTAGAGCCAGTGAGACCAAAAAGGGAGACGCCGCCAGTGATGGTTTTGGTCCGCAATGAGGTTAAAGCCTGGTTTAACTTTTAAGATTTTTATAAAAATCCACAAACAACTTAACCACTCCAAGGAAGAAGAAGAATAAAGGAAAGCATTCATCTTAGAATTTTTTGTGGGATCCTCTTCCATTCCTGATGTCATCCTGAAGATGCAATGTATTTCTATCTTCCAGTGTAATCTGCATTCCATTCCAGTCCTCATTCCTAACTATGTCGTCCTCTTCCCCCCTCCCCCTATGTGGATGTCTTAAAACAAGGGAATTTAGTTTTATGCCTCCGTGTCCCGGATCCGGAGAGGCGTCTTTGGGCTGGGATGCTGGGATGAACTTTCTTTTAGTTGGTGCTGAAATGCCGACATGAGACTAACACAACATAACCTTTCACGTTAACGAACTGACACAGAGATCATCTCACAGCATCCCAGGCTAAAAAGTACCTCCACCAACTACTACTTCTCGAATCCTAATTTTCTGTGTATCCATCCATTTTATTCACATTTTTATGTCTTGTTTCACTTTTGACGAGACAGCGGCCACTCTTTGTTCTTCCCAAGAGTTATCAATGTCAATATGCCCAGAGATCATGGAGGGCCTTAAGGGTCGAGGAGATCAAACGACCACTCCTGCATCAAATGTACGGAAAATAAAACGGACTAAAGCCTACTCAATAAAATGAGAATTATTCAACCTAAATATTTATGGGGGAGTCCAAACGCGAATTTGACTTAATTTTAATTTAATTGTACAAGAACGTTTAACGTAAAATGGAAACCATTTTAGAAGACGCGGATGTCGGGAACAGTGGAATTGATGAAGAACTTGATACTCGCCCTCTATCTCCAAAACCGGGAAAGAGCTCACCTGCCTATTAAGGTACAGGGGAGGGGGAACTTGGGCACCTTTCAATTAAAATGGCCTCTGGAATTATTCACAGGTCAAAGATGAGGAAGGGATAGAAACACGGTAACGGGCGTTGAATTATGTAAAAAAGTTAAATGAAATTCATTTGGAGGTTTACAAAAGTGAGGAAGTGAAAGTTTTCATGGTTTTCATGGCGGAAGTGGTGAAAGTCGAATGTTATGTTTTTGGTGGACATAATGGCTTGGTTGACCCTGCTCGATTGAGAAGGAGTGGCGAGCTGAGTTCTGAGTTGACCTGGCCCTTAAGGGGGTTAATGTGAAGTTATTGTTAAGTGGTGCTATTGTTCTAAGGGTGGATAAGGGTGTAAGGATAAGAGGGTAAGAGGTATGGATAGCGGGGGACAATAGGCGTAGCTAGGTAGGCTGCCTGTAGAGAAGGAAGCGGGTAGTTGGTCCAATAAATCTTGGGCTTGGGTGTCAACCATGGCACCATGGCACCAGAACCCGGGAACGCTCTGCCACCCTTCCCTTGAACCACACACAAATCGGGGGTCTGGTCGACGCCTCGCCTTCACATCTCTCGGGAAGGGAAGGGAAGGCTCTTGCGGCGGCTCCAGCCACACTCCCATTGGTCCACACAAACCAATGGGCACACCGACTCTCATTAACGCCCAACGCGAGACCAAGGATCCGCCAAGGCGTTTGGATTCCCACTTCAGAACTCGCCCACAAAAATCCCTACCACTCTTCCAAGGCAGTCAAGAGCCAAACACCACCAGCCTTAGCACCTCCTCAACCCCAGTCGCCCACCTCAACCACTACCACACCAAAAACCAAACAATGGCCTCAACAAATATAAATTATCCCAAAATATATATTTATTTATTTAGCTCTTACTCTTATCAAATTCTCAAAGTAGCATTTAAAAAATAATTTAAATAAGAAATGGTTAAAATTAAAATTTTAAAACTGTTTGAAAAAGAAATTAAATTTTTTAATTCTATCTCAGAAGAGAATTAGAATTTATTTAGACCAAACCTATTTTAGACCAAAGTTGACAACACTCTTTTCCAAAATTGAAATAATTGCCTATACTTCTGAACGAAAAATGCCAAATACTATTATAAAATACTTTTCAAGATATTAAAACTATCTGAATAGATATAACCCACGTATGATACCGGGAAAACATTATACAAATTTAAATATATAATAATGAATACTTTTTCCATGAATAAAATCCATGCACTACATATAAAGATTTATACTACCGCCATACTATAGGAACCAAAACTTCTATGTTCTCGGCTCATGTAGAAATTCTCCATAAGAACAAAAAAACCGACCATAAGGGTGCAAACCTATATTTTCACAACAGGCATGAAATATTGCAAGATAGGGATGAATGGATCCACAGGCAGAAATGACAAAGTGGGTGGTACAACTATGGTCGGGTTGACGTCATAGTTGTACCAAAAGAAACTTCCCCCATCCGCTGCTACAAAGAGCATGACGAAATGGGATCTTCTTTTGCCTTATGGAGAATTTCTACATGAGCCGAGATTTTAGATCTTTTAGTTCCTATAGTATATTCGCAATGATGGGTATATATTATATCCTAAGATCGGCGTAATAGGTTGAGCTGGGTTATATTAAATACTGGGTTTCCAATAAATCATGGCGTCACAATTAGTATATAATTATATTGTCGGTAGTTAAATTTGATATGTCAGTGTGGACTAAACTCAGAGTAGATCGCACGAAGCTTTGTAACGCCTGAACATATGCTACAAGCCAGATTACAATGCTTTATTTTCTTCAATTTCAATAGGTGAAAAGCGTATGTAAAAATTTATGCAAATGTAAAAGTGTATCGGAATGACAGAAGGGTTATGTTAGAATTGGGTTGATCATATTTCTGTACATTATAGAGTTTCACGTCGGGTGTTATTTTCGAATAGTAAATGTGATTGCATTGACTAATAAAATTAAATAAATGTGAGTGTGAGTTTGGTATAATTTTTGAAATAAATAAATTTAATAAATAAATAAATTAATAAATAAATTAATAAATAAATATTTTTTTTAAATGATAATTGAGAAATGTTGTTTTTTGGTGTGGTAGTGTTGGGCTGCCATGGAGTGTAGTTGGTTTTCTGTTTCTCCCCTTTTCCCAATAGAGGTGATACTCCCCGGTTGACTCGGAATCCGCATCCTCTCATGTGCTTTGGCCGGGTGTCTCTTCATTCTCTGACAAACTACGAAAGGAGTCGCTTGTCGTTGTTTGTCCACCTCCTGGACATTGCCAAAGTGTCATTGGGACAATGTGTGACGGGAGTGAAGTGTTGAGTGAAAGTGGTTAGGTGGGTCAGTTGTCAGTTGTCGTCGACCCTTGTGCCAGTACCCTTTCTACCCTTGTCTTATTCCTCCGACATCCAGTTTGTCAAGGGGTCCCCTGTCACCCTTCCGCAGATTAGTTTAGGAAGTGAAAGTGGAAGGATACAAGAAAAGGGCAAGTTACAACGGAGGAATGCGTTTCGAACCTCCGCAAGCCCTAATACCCGAAATGGCCTTTCCGCCATTTCTATTACCCAGGCCAACTGGACCAGCCGATTTCAGTGTGTCCTCTCTCCTCGGTCAGAATCCATACCTACCCCTTGGGGGACCAGGCGGATATCCACTTATACCCAAACTAGGTCATTACCCTCCTCCACCAGGTCATCCAGGCTCAAATGATGACCTTAGGCCCATGAGGACTCTCCCACCTGACGACGACGGTGTAGTGGATGACCCCAAAGTGACACTCGAGGGTAGGGACTTGTGGGAAAAGTTTCATAAGCTCGGGACGGAAATGGTCATTACAAAGTCCGGCAGGTAGGAATATGAACACTTTTACTTTCTTTTACCGTCGCAAGCCGTGTCCCCCGTCCAAGTGCAATCATCAGCGCCAGCGAAACTTTCACCGTTTAATTTGTTAACCGGCAAATAAGTTGCGAAATTGCGAGTCATTTAGTTGCATGCGATAATTTGCAGTTGCGGTTGTTCTAAATTCTCGCTACAAATTGCTCCCAGATTCTTCTTTACAATGTTGAATCTTTGCTCAATCTTGCGTACTTTGAGCTAAAGTTATTAAAAAGCAACCTTCCCCCAATAATCGCTATCCGAAATTTGCATCTTGTCTGAAACCAAAATTCGGAATTTCGAGACATGGACATTGGGTGTAACAATAACAATGAGAATTTTATCAGTTCAGTTCATCCGTATTATCCAGTATACCCAGAATTTCTCCGTTTTTCGGCAGGAACAACTAATAAGACATGGGCTGATGTAATATGTTAGAAATCATAGATTTCATGGTAAAATATCACATCTTTCTAAAAATCATAATTCTGAAATCATTCCAAGCTGGAATTTCCAACACATTTTACTTGTTGGATACCACTGACAGATTAGTATGGTTCGAGTAAAATGTTTTGCGCAGTAGTGTATATCGTAAGGTTAGGATGAAGAGTTAAGAATCCAATAGTAGTGGTTAGTGTCTTCTAATTTATTGTGATAGAGAAATTCTAATTCCATTTCCAGTCCCTCCAGAAGATAACAATTCTCCAACATTAAAATATTGAACAAACACGTAGGAATTGGTGTTTGAATTGGTCTCTTTCGGCAGGATTAGTGAATTCCTCCTACCTGAGCATAATTCATAATAGTTCCACCTGTGTCTGGAATTTAGTTGCAATTTAAAGTTGGATTCCATTGGAACTCTCACACTATCCTCTTATTCATCCCCACACCACCATATTACGACACATTAACATTACCATAATCTAAACGTTTTTAGCTTAAATGCGCCTTGTACGCGTCTAAATCAAATCAAATGGCAACTAAAGTTGGTTCTTAACATTAAAGCTACCTCCAACACCACCGCGCACGTCGTAACTTGTCACCGGTGGAATTGGTTGCCAAGTTTTGATTTTTGTTAACGGCGGAACATCCTTTGAAGCATGTGGGATTTTGGATCTGCTGAGTTTGATTATTTTCGGTATGTGGGGTCTCGAGCCTGTCATGGCGTTTCGTTGTGGTGGGACTTTGACGCCCATTTTACGTCTTCTGGAACTGGCGGCTGCCATGGAGGTGGAACACCAAGGCGATTTTGAGATTGGAAATTTCCAATTTTAGCACAAGTTTTAAAGTTTTGGTTCCAAAAAACATACCAATCCTTCTCTATAGTCTTCCGGAGGGAAGGATTGGTATGTTTTCTGCATTCGACAGAACATGTGGTTAGTTGGGTTTGTGATTCTGATTCCTGTGTTATGATGATTCCTACTTGTATTTGTATTAGAATGAATGGTGTTTGAAGAAGAGAAGAGAGGTAAGTTGGTGGAAGTGAAGTGTTGTTTGGTCGGATGAATGTCAATGCCTCAGATTAATTGATAGAGATGGGGAACCATACTGAAGTGATAGTAAGGGGTATTCATCCTTCCTCTGTTGTGGGATTTCCTCTGCATTTCCTTTGGCCCTAATCTCGGTTTTGGATCCCTAATGAGAGCAAACTCTGAATCAGCCCAGAATCGGATGAATAAGGAAAACACATTCAATGACTTTGGCTTGGATGCATTCGTGTGATGGAAGCATGGAGATGGTTCTATTTTGTATTATAGGAAGTGTCTCTCGTCACCCGGAGGTTTTATCATGTCGGCAACCATCAAGATAGTCAGTTCGATCCTCTGAATGAAGATGTAATTCCCATCCCCTTCCTTCTACCCACTCCACTAACTATATCCCGACCCGAGTTTTTCTAAAGTTCGGTTAGGGAGTGAGAGGTTTTTACGGTCGATTCCTCACTCTCTCCTCCCCACTGATTTGCCAACAGGGTTTTATTTTTTCCTTTCTTTCTTTCTTTTTGGGGAAAATCCTCCTCTGCTGTCTCCTGCTGGAAGTACTGTTTTTACTCTGAGAAAATAAGAACTATCTTCAAGCTTCCTAGAAATTTCATCTCTGCTGGAAAAGAAGATGAAGAAGTAGCGGTGGTGGTGGTGGTGGTGAGGGACGCTTGCTCAAGAATCAGGGGATACCCACTTCCCACTTGAGTTCTTTTTTTCCTTACTGCTGGATGCTGGATGCTGGATGGATGCTGGGTATAGTAGTGACTGGATAGTTGGTTCTTTCTCCTCGGTCCAAATTACGACGTGTGGTTGTAGAGATCTATTGAGCGGAAGTGCTATCTTCCCCAGCCTTAGCATCCGAAAAGTACTCTCGCTTTTAGAGCTTCTCTCATATTGCCAAGTTTTATTAGGTTCTATCAGGCGCCCCCCTTACATTACATTGGACACATCTTTTATGAGTCTCGGGATTCGGGAAGGAAGGGAAGTCCCTATGTCTTATTCCTACGGATCTAGTTCTAGACTAGAAATTCCTTCTTCAGATCCCAAGGATGGATGATGGCCGTGGTGGAGAAGTTCCAAGTAAATGTGCTACAATTTATTTCTCTTCCCCTTCTTCCGTCGTCCTTCCCTTCCTACGCTTCCTCATCTCCTTACTGAGTGTAACGTCTTTTCAGGGATTTAATACCAAGGAGGATCCAAGGAATCCTACTTTACTTAGGCTTTAAATACTCCCCGAGAGACTCTCTCTTACCTCTTCAACCATGAATGTGATCTCCCCGTCATTTCTCAATTTCTATTCCGGAGTAGGAGATAATCGGGACGAGATGACCAGTGAAGATGGCGAGGGATAAAGAATTCTTCAGCTTCATCTTCATCTCCATTCATATGTTTGGCTGAACTCAAAGCGTCTTCCCATTTTTTTGACTTTCATTGTCACTTTCACTCTTGGACGGAAGGTACAGATATGCTAACTTCTGGGAAGCAATTTGTATTGTTTTAAAGGATTGTTAGTTGTACTTTTATACTTCCAGTGCTGTAGCGGCAATTTGACTTTCAAAAGATGACACAATTGGGGTTTTAGAATTCGTTCTTAAAATGTTACAAGGGCAGAACCTTGTTTGGACAAAATCGAGTGTGAGATGTTTTTAATTTCAAATGCAAAAACAATTTGGAATCCCCAAAAAGGACATTCTCCTGAATTTTGAATATTCAACTCGAGCCGAATGGAAATCAATAAGTCTTTTAAAGTGCTGGTTCTTGTTGGCAATTAGCTAAAATGGAGTCAACTCCTTCGACGAAAGTGGGAAGGAAGAGCAATTTTATCATAAGTGTTCGCCGCCGCCGCGGAAGAGTTCCAGCCATCCAGCCATCATGCGATCCAGTCAGTTGTTGTTTGTGTAAGGTGAGCCGCTGGAATGGATCCGCGGCCGCGAGAACCCAATAAACGCATCTAAAAGGTGTCATGTTTGATGTTGTTCCTGCTAGATTTTTACTATGGTTTTAGTCTCTTCCTCTTATTATTTGAACCCACCACCACCACCACTCCTTCAGCCATGTTGCCCACTTTTTTTTCTCTCTCCTACTTCCGTTCCTGGACAAGTCACGCACTCGAGTCCAAAATCACCCTGGCTTTTCCCTTCCCTTCTTGTTTTGTCCTGTTTGTGGTGTGGTGGGAGAGGCAGGAGAGCCCAAGTCCCAAATTATTTATCGAATTCGAATTACTCGACGTGTGTAGTTGAGGTGTGTTTCTGGGTGATAATAAGGTACCACCAGGGGAAAAACTGCCGAAATTTGTTCAAAGGCTCCACTCCTATGTTTTTGGGACACAATGCATTTTTTTCCGCGGAAGAAGGGGACGTGCTGGAGGGAATCTATCATTAAGGTATTCTCTGCAATTATAATGGCACTTAAGGTGCCCCTTTCCACTCCATTTTCAATTTTTAGTCATGTACTCCTGCGTGTACTTGGAACTGGTTGGGAGGTGACAAGGGAATGGAATTCCCATTTGCCAATATTTTAAATGAATTGATTTATTTGACATAGTGATGAGACACTCGTATTAATCCAGTTGGCTATATTTTCACATTTCAATCCTCTCGGCGTTAGATTGATTTATTTATTCAGGATTTAGTTGAGGAAGGAGGCGTGTTGCTGTTAGGTGGTAAGGTTGATTTCTACCTTAAATTTTTAATTCCCAAAGTACTGTCGCCTAAACCTAAACCCACCTGGGGTAATCTTATGCATCTTTACGTTGAATATATAAAGAACTGTGCCGTGAGTCAGAGGGCATTGTTGTAGAACAAGATGGCTGATGAAGCAAGTTGAGAAAAATGCTGTGAGGGGTCTTCCGCCATGGTGGTTTAATTCTGACAGCTTAGGTTATTTGTTCGGAAGGGAGTCGGCGTCGTGGAGTGCTTCGGGGCCTTGTATTTCCAAAGGGGGCCATAATTTGTGATCCATTGAGAGATGAACAATGCAAAAATATTGAGCTTAATATCATCTCCCCAGATTAGAATCGCTCCCCTTTTTATTTCTTTTTTATTTGATCAGGCCCTGCGCCTGGGTCGAGCCCTTCTGTGACGACGAACGAGGATGTTGATGATGACGGAAGAGCATTTGTGGTCACAGAAGGGAAGGAACAAAATGATGTTAGGTCGAGGATGAACAGTTCAATCCGCCCGCTCCAGTCCCCCTCCACCATCATCTGAAACTTTATCCCTGCAAATAGAACAGAAATCAACCAAAGATCTTTTCCCAGGGCAGTTGTTGGCTCCTGCTCTGCTTTTTATTTTGAAAAAAGTGAAATGAAATGGAGGCTTGCGCGCGTTGGGCGGGAGGGTGAATTTGTGAATTCTAATTTTGAGGGAGTCTATTTTGGTTTTGTTGAAATAAAACTCAATTCGCTTGTCTCTGAGTAATGGGCAAAGGGCCAGGGACTAAGGACCAAAGGGACAAGAAGGGATGTTGGTTGGGACCCTGGGATTCAACAAAGGTCGAGTAAAGGTATCGGGTTCGTTTAAATGATGTTGACCTAAGACAATGGAAAGATGCGTCTCAGTTTAAAGGGATTTGAAAAGGTTTGGGTCCAAATAAGTGAGTTCCATTATCCCCTCCCTGGGATTTAAGACAGGAGACAATTAGAAGGAGTATTTGTTTTCGCATTTCAAGTATCTCACCCTTCTTGTTCTGATTTTTGTGTCGTCGTCGTTTCTTACTATAACGGCGCCCTCGGATTCGTCCGGATCATTGCTTTAGAAAAGGATGAGCCTGCCGTATTTCGGGGACATAAGGGTCTCTAGATAAAAAGCTTTGAGGACTGACCGCATTTTAAGAGGGACCTCTTCCCACTACCACAACCTACGAAGAAAGGGACTTCCAGACTCATCTTTCATAATCTTTCTGCGGAGGAAACTGGTGAATAGCCCTTAGTGTATAGTTTTAATGTTAGCTGCCGCAAGTCATCCAGTACCTCTCCTCCGCAAGTCTCCGTGAAACAGGAGGTGACAACCAGGTAGGGAAAGCGTTTTGTGAACAAAACAAGGGCGCATCATCCTTAAACAGACGTAAAGAGAGAGACACACATGGAGCATCGGGAACTGACTGACCTTCGGTCCGGATGGGAAACACAAAATTAAGACTACGCTTCATTTCTCCAGGACTATACGTCTCTCTTGGTTTATTGTTGTCATTGATACTCCCAATGTCGTACCTCTGGAGAGGAGACCTCAAATTCCAGAGGCCACATTTCATTTTTCATTTTCCTAATAGAGAAGGTTTCGGTAGTTGGGAATTGTCATGTTCAAGGTTCCTTGGCTGATTGACTTTTGTAGAGCAGGTGGCCATTTGCAATGTAAATTTATACTGGAGTCATTATCAGAATTCATCATTGATGTGGATGGCAAGTCTTGACGTGGATTCGGTTGAGGAAGGCTGATGATGATGGCTGCTGGAGATTAGTGAACAGGAGGCAAATCTTGGATGGAAGAAGAACCTCCAAGGGATGAAATCTGAGAGAGTATGAAGGCGTGTCCTCGATTCAGACACCTAATAGGAAACCTCCATTCAGAATGACTAATGATCAGATCTCTACTTGCAGTTTTGGGAAAGTGATGGTGCTCCTTAAGGACCTTAAGGACTGGGAGGAAATGATTGATTTTTTAGAAATTTTGGTGGATCACCAATTGATTTAATTCCTCATTATTATCAGAGGGCAGGTGATGATGGATGAATGTTGCGGATTTCCATGCAAAGGACGAGAAGAATGCCGAGGTTCTAATGATGACAAATAAAAAGTCCAATGGCACCACCACTTCCAGGTATCACGTCCCTCCTTTATGATCGGGATGGGTTACGAATTACGATCCTTAATTTTCCCACGGCCATTATTGACTAGTGAGAAATTTAACCTTACTTGAGCAGTAAAGTTGGACGTTGGACAGTGAAGTGAATGAGAAGAAACCGGTGTGGTTGAATCAACCTTCTGTTCAGTGGACTTCATGTTACAATTTATTGCATGTTAAGAAGACTTGACAAGTGGATCTGATGGGGATCTGATAGTCGTTGGGATTGGTGGACACGATAAACTGACCATGACTTGTCTCTTTCCTTTTCAAAAAAAAAACAAAAAAAAGGATCTGGACAAATGATAGGAGGCGAATTTTTTAGGGAATTGAAATAACTGCACCCAAGTCCCCCAGGTTGACTTTTCGATTCGGGTCTGATTAGGAAGGAAGGATGATGAAGGGAGTTAGTGGAAGGGACAGCTGCGGAATGACGCCGTGGAACGGAATCATTTTAGCCTTGGCCGCCTCCAGTAACCATCATGAAGGATTTCTAGCGGGAGTTTCAAATTACCCCCCGAATAGACTATGCCTCCTTCGTAGAAGGGAAGTAGATTGTGCGGATTAACTTTTAACTTTCAAGTCTTCACTTGAGATGTTTGTTTTTTTCATAATTATTGTAAAGTTGGCAGAAACGGAGATATATTCAGGAGATTCTTCGGTAGCTCAAATTGGATTTAGAGATGAGGAGATGAGGTAGGAGGATAAGATGACAATGAAATGACAGAAGACTGACAGACGGACAGGATCTCGAGCTGCTCGTGTCTAATAAGTTAAGGGTGGGAAATATAGAACGCCCATTTACGTAACCCCGGGTAGGTCGGCCCATCTCTGTCCCAAATAATCTCATTAGCACTTTTTATCTTCCTCGTGTCATTAGAAAATTCTGCTCACCTTCCCTAACCTCCTTATTACCGGCGGCTTTATCTCAGAAAATCATCTCACGCCATCACCTCTTCCTATTCTTCAACTCCAAAATATCTTTTGCCAAGAATTTAGCTCTCATTCCTAATTAATCCTGAAGGTAGTAAAACTTGGAAGAATTAAATGTGGAAACAAAGGAGAGCGTGCGCAGAGAGCATCATCATCTTTCTATTAACCTCCGTATAAAATTTGCAGAGAAGAGAGGCATTTTTAACCTATAGCGAGCAGCCTCTTGTTTTTGTCCCAATAAAACATTTGAGAAGAAGAAGAAGAGGTTTGATTAAAGAAAAGTTAACACTTCCGAAAATGGGGAACAGGTTTGGTTCAATGAAACTTGATCCGTGCGTAGTTAAATTCTATTCCTAGAGGATTGGTACGTATTCTTTTATTATAGTAAATACCTCGGCCAGAGAATTCCCTTGTAGACTCCTCCTAACTTTATTTCAGTTGATTAATTGTTCAAGATTATTAAAAAGTGTCATTTATGAGGTAGACCAAGGCCAGGCCACCATAATGTTTCTGATCTTTTCCTTTTGTTTTTAACTTGTTTCTTTACATGCGCAAATCTTTACTAATAAGGTTCTTTCCTTCTTCATGTCTTCTGCACGGAAGATTTAGATTGGGAGACGGGAGAGTTAAGTTGCATTTTCAGTTGTTAATCTTTGAAATTAATTAGAGAAACATGGGGAGATGGGGGAGATGACACAATTTGGGTTGGGGCAGTAAGTAATGTGCGATACTCTGGGACTCTCAGTGAAAAATACAAAATATTAAGTTAAGTTTTCCATGTTCAAAGATGGTAAACAACTTTTATAAGGGAAAAAGTTGTATACTTACTGCGTTCATCTCCCGTCATTGATAAACGACGAAATTTTCTTTTTCTTCCCTGCCGCCGCAAACGTCGTCCTTTGGTTTTTGTTGTGAGTAAAACAAAGAAACTGATGAAGTTTTCCAATAACACATTTTCTCTAATTGTGTTTTACTTAAATCTGGAATGGGGATTAGGGGGAACAAAGGAAAACATGTCAAGCCAGAAGAGTCACACCATGGGAGTAGTTTACTAAATAAGTTGAGCCTAGTGAGATCAATAGTCGGGTGATGGGAGATTAAAATAAATCTAAATGACCTCATGCCACCACTGTGCCTTTATCTTCCTGACCATTGCTCTGGTTGTACTGTTTTAGTCTATGCGCCTTGGCTGCTCGCCGCCGCATGCGTTAGGATTAGAATGAAATCATCTTAATTAAATATTTAATAAAATTAAATCCTGTTTTTTGTATTTGTAGACAAATGTTCCCGCAGATGAAGTTCCGTGTTTCTGGACTCGACCCAAAGGCCAAATATATCTTGCTCCTGGACATTGTCGCTGCGGATGACTACAGATATAAATTTCACAACAGGTTTGTCCACATCATTCTCTCCCTTACGACTATCTGGATTATCTTTACCATCTTCCATTCCTTGTATCCACCGGCTTCACACCTTTTAGTTTTTATCCGTTTAATTCTTATGGAAAACACAACTTGCATGGTTCTGGGCTTGCCCTTTCTTGTAAACCCATATTACGTGTTATCCGCCAAGATGCGGGATCGCAGAATGTTGAGCGAAATTTCTTAACGCAAGGGAATATTCAGAGGCTGGCAGTCATGCGCAGGCGCAGGGACTTGTTTCTGTTCTGCGAATGGATGATATCGGTAATCGGTCTCCTTTGTTGAGTGACTGGGAGGTGTTGAGATGAGATTAATTTTTGAGTAAAATGGAGGCCATTGGCTATCCCTCCACGAAACCTGTTTAGTAATTAATTAGAAGTTAAACAAACAGAGGAACAGGTGAAGGGGAAATTAAGCAGCTGAAAATAATCAGAATGGACGTGTTGATGAGACTTGTGATTGTGAGATAGGAAAGGAAGCTAAAGAGGTTACAAATATGCAAATGAGATGCAAAACACATTTTCGCACTTGGTTTACCTTGAGTTGGCACTTGAAGGAGGGAGAGTGATGTCTACTAATGTCGTCGTGGATTAATGACATGTTGTTTGAGATAGGAAAAGACATTGGTAGAACAAATCATTTTACTAAACATAAGATTACTTCGAACGTCAATGCTTCAGCTAAATGGGTTGCTGCTTTTGGTTAATTGAAATCCCCCACGCTCTTGAGGTGTCTCTTTCTATTTCTATTCCCCCCATCAACATTCAATTAAAACGGAAAATCAATCAATCAAAATGTTTTACCCCAAAAACAGAACTGCGCTCAAGGCATTCCCCTTTCTTTTTTTCCCAGTCCTGGAAAAATCCTTAGCACTGGCCCATATAATTGGCCGCATTATTAATTCCCATGGAAGAAATTCAACTAACTTTGGACATAACTATGGATTTAGTCCAAAGCTCCACTTCTTTTAGTCCAAATTTTATTAAAAATTTTATTTAATTCCCCTCTTCCCTGGGTATTGATTTAGGAACTCTGTAACTCTGGACTCTGGACTTTATTTCAATTTAATTGTTTTTATTTGCAGTCGGTGGATGGTGGCGGGTAAGGCGGATCCTGAGATGCCAAAACGGATGTACATCCACCCGGATTCTCCGTCAACGGGGGAACAGTGGATGCAGAAAGTAGTTTCATTTCACAAGCTAAAGCTAACGAATAATATTTCGGACAAGCATGGCTTTGTAAGTGTAAGGAAAAAACACTTTTAATCACAAATTATTAATTTAAGGCCATAATTGGGGGGATGCTCATTAGAATTTCTGCCGTTTCTCTCCCAAATGTCTCATTTTTATTTATTTTTAAATTTTAATAATTTCGAATCTCAGTTAAGAGGAAGGAGAGATGAATGATCCAATTTCCTTAAATATAAAATGTCTAAATGGGAAACGGAGGAGTGGAGATGCGTGGATCTCCGTTCTCCTTTCCACTTTGTGTGTACGGACGGTGGTGGTGGTGGATCAATTGACTTCCGAATGGGAAGTGTTATATTTTGACTGGAGGAGGGTGTGAAGAAGGGGCGTGGCCAACTGGTGGTGTAGGTACACACTCACTGGAATCGGCTTTCCTCAGCCTAAAATTCCCTTCCTGCCTACTTTTGAAGATTGTGATGATGTGTTTAAAGGATTTCATTTGAAATTAATATTAAATTGACCCTCTTTTCCTATCTTTTCCTAATTTCTGTAATCAAGGGAATACCGTGTGAGCATCTCCCAAGCGCTTGTGAATCTCAGATCCAATCCGATTTCGAATTAGCAATAGATTTTGCCTATAAAAATCCAACTGACTTTTAATTTTTTCATTTCAAAGAGGAGTCAAAGGAAGGAATTTCGTAGATTTGTTCAAATCTGCCAGGAAGCGTGGTTGTATCGGGATTAAATAGGCCGTCGTCCGCCCCTTTCCTGTCTGTCCTGCCATGATTCCAAATCGTGAGTCGAGCTACTCTCCGCCGCATGTAATCTCTGATGAACAGGTCAAGCGACTGTGTTGAACGTTATTTAGCTTCTTCTTCTGCATCTGTTTGTGAAAGGAGCGCAGGGATCTTGGTCTTATCTCTCTCGTGTTTTAGTATTAGCTAATCATTCGGCTTTCTTTCAAGAGCCGTCCTAAGTTTAAATCATTAAGACCTTATGTTGATTTTCTTGATGGCTTTTCGATGAAGCAATCCATCAGAACCACAACATCTTACCTCATTCTATACCATTTATATACCAATCTATAGTTATAGTTACCGAGGGATTACCAATGTCTAAAGTAATATACTAAAGGTATAGTAGTTTTCTTCATTTTTTCTCCTTCATTTGTTTATGAAAGGTGTCAATAGTTTTTAAGTGCTAGGGCCAAGGGATCCCTGCCCTTGTACTTGCTGGCGGCAAAACATAAAAGGAAAACGTAAGAGGACTCAAGTGGATGGTCAATTGGAGGATGAAATGGTTATTAAATAAGAAGCAAAAAGGAAGTATTGTGGGCTCATAATTTAAACTGGGGGATAAAAATGGTAAAATTTGCACGTTCCTAATTAAAGGAGGATGATCAAGGACAGGTTGTAATTTAAAAGAAAGTTTGGAAAAATTGAACATGAATTGTTATTGGTGGATGATTCAAATTTATATGAAAGATGAGGCCGGTATTGATACAAAACTGTATAAAAGTGTGAATATGAATATGTAGAGGAGCGGAGATGATTTGGTAGAGGTAGGGTGTGATTTCCTTCTGATTGAACTTAGGAGCAGGGGAAGATCAAAGGAGAAATTGCCGGGTATAGATTCAAGATGAGATGAGACTCCTTCTAACTGAAAAATGGAAATGGAAGGAGATGATGACGACTGCAGAATTTCTTTCTCTCGTAGGGAAAATTCATGACGGGGATCCTCCGGATGAGGATCATCACGAACTGTTTCTAGATTCTTTACAAGATTTTCCTACTCCCACCCACATCAAGTGTAAGTTCAGTAACCCTCTGGTCAAGTTGGATGGCGGAAGTAGGATATTTTTGTCCCTTAAGATTAGTGATAATTTAAATTAGGAGGAGAGAAAGGATTCCAATTTCTTTTGTTCTTCCGTGGCCTCTCCTGTCATTGTTGAATGATAATCTCCATTTTCTCACCGTCCAACCGTCCAATCATAAGGCATCATAAAAGTTAAGGTTTGCAGCCATAAGTTGGAACTACTCCCGTCGTCGCCATCCGTCCTCGGGTGATGGTTTTGATGCTGTGGGACATGCAAAGTTGCAGGTCCAATTAAACTTTCCTTTGTCATGTCAGAGAAGTTTGCAAAGTGAAATGACAATTGAATGGGGCAGCGTCTCACCACAAAACAATGGGTTTGTAATGTTTTTAAATAAAATCAAGCATATCATCACCATCACCCGATCCTCCACCCTCCTCATAAGTATAATTTGGACAGTTGAGGGAAGGCTAAATAAGTGCCTGAGCCTCCGTGAAGATAAGGTAAAAATCCCGTTTAGCATGAGTTGTTGTTGTGTTTGTAGGAGAGTCTGTTCCTAATCAGTGACAGATCTGTCTCAAGGTGTATCACTCCCATCTCAATGATAATGACAATGGGAATCTGGTGGTGGGAAGGAAACTGGAAATGAAGTCGGGAATGTTGAAAGAAACTGATGAAGATTTGGGACTTGATTCTGGTGATGGTGGTAGCCTGGCAGGATTAAGCGTAGGAATCAGTCAACTGTGATCTAACATGAACAAACATCAGTTCCTTTGCAGTGTTTATTCATTTGTACCTCCGCATTGTCTTGGGTTCCAGTTTACTAACACTTCTTATCCATTCTCCTTTCCTTGCGTTTGGGCCAAAGGCTTGGGGGCTCTTCCCGAGATCTTCTTGAGAACATGATCATGGGCTTCCTTCTGGATTCCACAGATTTCCCCCATACAATTACAACAATTACTCCGCCCAGCCTCGGCCTCTGCTCTTCTTTCTATTGAATTGGAGGATGATGAGCCTGACTATCATTGTGTGAACAGTGTCAGCTGTATTTTCAGAACACATCCCCTCTGCTCCACTACCCTTGGACAGAAGAGAGTCTTCTTATGAACACAATTCACAGACTCCCGGGCATCCCTTACCTGCCTAGCTGTTAGGTCTGGACTGATCCGACTTTTCTTCTTCCCATTGTTCCCCATCAGCCCAACTCATCACCTCCTCCATCCCTTCATTATGGGAAGTTCAGTCCCTAAATCCAGGCACTCATTATTCTCTCACCTTCTTCTTAATCCTCTTTACCTTTGACCTCAGGGAGACCTCTTCCAAATCTTCTACCAGTTCCAAATAATTCAAAGAGATACTGTTCATCCTTTTGCTTTTGTTATCTCTCCATCATCTGCCCCGTACCACTGGGGGACTTTGGAACTCTCAAGGGTGTGAGTTGTCATTGGACAAATAGGGATGAGGTCCAGGAGAGATGCATCCGAGGATTAGTACCCTCAGCCTCCCTACCATCACCACCACCACACATTTGTGGAAAATACCACAATTAAATACTACAATCTCTTCCCTGGATCTTCAATTCTGAATATGAATGAGGAGGAGAATGGCGTACCAAAACCTGTTCTAGGGGCTCCATTCACATTCGCACTCCATTCTCTTAATTTTTCTGCGGATTAAATCATCTCTGCTTGTAGTTGTGGTGGTGGTGGTAATGAATGAGGTGGGGCTTCGACTGGAGTGGTGGAAGACGGAGAAAACTAAGCTCCTTGTACCCATAATTCCTTGCGTTGTTTGTGCGTCTTTTGTTGTGATTTGGGATGAAGATGAAGGTTGATGGGATACGTATGAGAGGCTGATCTGGAGTGTGAGCCAAAGGAGGCGGGAGTTGGCGTCACTTTGGAGCCAATGAGGTGGAAGTGAGTTTGGATCTTGAAGGAAAGGAGAGAGAGGCTGCGGGAAAGAGCATGGGGACGAAGATGAAGTTATGTTGCGGGTAATACATTCTGCCCATGATTGATTATTGGAAAGGAAGGAAGGAAAGGAACTTGATGCTTCAGCAGCCACTACCAGCCTAGACTCTCACATCACAATTCCCCCAGTTTATACTGGGAAGCTTTTCCCGGGGAAAAAACTAATTCATATGAGCCTCCTCCCTTAGAAAGGACTTTGATCGGAAGTAGTAGAAAATGAGCTGGGCGTGAGACTGAGGGTCTTCTGGCCTCCAGGAGAGTCATGGACTATGGCCAAACACCAGCCAGAATTGAAAGAGGGAGAAAGGGGAGTGTGAGAGAAAGTAAATTGAGAGTCAGGGACCTGTGGGAGTAGGAAGAAAAAAAAGGAAAAATGCGGAGAAAGTGGAAGTGGAGCTTCTTCCTTGGATATGTTTCCAGTAGGAAGGAAAGACGCCAGGAGTCAATTCCTTCGTTACTTTTTACTATTTGTAAACTTTCTCCTCTGAAGAAAATCCCCCTTTTCCTCCACTCCTTTCCCCGTTCCTTTCACATCCGCTTTTCCTCACTTTCACTTTTTTATGTTCGTCATGGACGTCTTCTTACCACCACCAAGGAACCGGGAAGGCGAAAGGAAAGGGAAGGACAGCAGTAAAGTGCTTTCTCCCCCCATCGTCTTCACTCCTCCTGAGGAGAAAGTTGGAAGAGGAGGAGGACTTTTCCTTTTTAGTTTTGTCTACAGAAGACGAGAACAGACGACTCCTTCCTTCCTTCCTCCTACTTTGCCTGCTAGGATCGATCCGCTCCCGCCGCCGCCGAAAATTCTTTCCTCAATTCAACTTTATGCCTTACATTATTTTTTATGGCAAAAAAAAAACACTTTCTCTCCTTTGTAAAGGAGAAAGTGGTGGTGGTAATGCCATGCCGGCGCCTGAGGGACATGTCCATATAGTCTCTCTCTCTCTCTCTGAAATTATTTATCCACTCTCTCACCTATTCTATATTTCCTTGGAACCGGGAACCGTAGTCAGCCTCCTATGGATGATGATGGAGGACGCAACTCCTTTTGTCTGTCTGTCTGTCTCTTATACATTTGAACCTCCCCGAAGCCAACTTTCCCTTCCTTTTGAAGAAAGGAATTGGAAAGTCTCCTCTAATTCCATTTTCGCATCCTCACTTGTAGTAATTCCACCAGCAGGGAAAAGGGCAATGGTCGTTGAAGAGCCCTGAGCCCTCTCCATGCTGCTAGGATGGAGTGACAATGATGGTGGATGTTATATTAGAGATAATTAGGAAATTTTAAAAGGGATTAAGACTTATTAGGACCAACTCCCCATTGAACTGGAATTCCAATTTATAAGAATGAAAAGACAATGGAGGGTTCTGTTCTTCCTATTCCGTTCTGCTCTTTGGGTTGTTAGATTCTACGGCTGGAGAACGTACTACTGGTACTACTGGTATCCTACGGGAGGATGAAGGGAGACAAACATGCATAATTAGATATGTCTGGAGATGACACTTTGGGATAGGACTAATCCTGGGAAATGGACGTGAATGAAATATCGAGTAATGAATAACCTTCTTGTGTCTTTCTTAGCCTGTCCCGCTTTTCCAATCTGGAAATATAAACATCTCACGCTTTCATGCCCCGAGGGATTTCTCACAGGGAGTATAATTTCGATGAAGACACAGTTGTAGCTTAACAATTGCTTTAGTTCAACTACCATTTTGCATTGCTTTAGTTTGTGTTCTGATTTATGTTTTTTTTTTGAACTGGTGGACTCGTAATTCGGTAGATTCGATGTAACCATATTCCAATTCCCATCAATGACAATGAAATGACAATGAGTGAGTGTGTACTAATCTCCTTATTGTGTAAGCCCAATTATCCACTCTGCCCTTGTGTTTTATTCATTCATCTTTCAGTTTATACGTCGCTTGACATCTCTTTCCTGTCTTGCCTCAACATTTTTGCCTTCCTGGGGAAAGGTGTTGGAGGCATGGATTGATTGATTGGACACTATCGAAACACTTGGTTGGTTGACTGAGGAAGAGAAAAGTGGAAGAAAGGCTTAGAAAATCCATTCTTTCTCCTTTCACTACTTTCACCTTCCCTCACCTCAGCCCCACCTTAAATTGCGTGTAAGCTTTTTTTCATTTATGCATAGTCTTAATTATTGGGCGGATTTTATTCCCTCGTCGTTGTTTCCATTTCGGGAGTATTTCGGCCTTACTGAGCTTTTACTACCCCTACCCCGCTTTCCCTGACTATGTTTCCCCTTGAGTGTGATATTTCTAATCTACGACAATTATAAAATCCCTGCTCTATTTGATTTGTCTCCACACAAAGACTTCCTTTCTAACCTTCGCCTAACCCCTTTCCTACTACTACTACTGTTGTTAATTGTGGTAACCCCGGCCGTGCCCTGTGTTGAGAAAATGATTGAATGATTTCTTTTGTCCTACTCGTAAATTAGAGGCAAGGACTCTGGGGAATTTTGGTGACCACGACACTCCTGCTCCCTCTGTCCTTTTTTACTCGTTGAAAACGGAGGACGTGTTCTCCCTTATAGTTTGGAATTGCGGGTAACGGGCGAATGATTACGGTGGCGGAATTCTTGGGTGGGTGGACTGGACGGCCAGAGTTTAATTTGAGGTTAGCCCCATTTGAACAAAGGAACCACTCGCTGGGAAAATTTTGTGTAAAAAGTGAAACGGTCCACGAATACTGATTGAAATAATGGAAATGACACTCTGAAGGTTGGTGCCGGGCCTGGAAACTAGCAGAAACCGCGACTACCATTATTGTAACGGTGGTCAGCATTTTGTGGATTCCTTCCACGTCAGTTGCGGGTACCTCACCAGCGACCAGGCGACCAACCCACGGAAATAAACGGAAGGAATGTAGTGGACTTTATTTTATGATTTTTTGACGCTCACTATCAGTCATCTCCCCGGGAAAGGAGATAGGAGACGCGTCCTTTCTCTTTTTCGACCATTTCCCTTTTCTTCTTTCGCCTGGAATCCCCGAGAAAGTCAAGGCTCATCATCATTATCATCATCCGAATTCCCTTGAATCCTGGCACAACGACCAGCAGGATCCTCAGCATTCCCAATTGGTATTCTCCAGCTACCCCCTTCCTGGTGTGTCTGAACCAGATGAACTCAGTCTCAGTCATCCTTAGTTGACATGAATAGGTCTCATAAAAAAGAGAAATTCTTCCTCCACTTTTTCCTTTCCCTTTCCTAAGAAATTTGGGGAAAGAATAATTCAGGCGGGTTCCCTTAATAAAGGAATTCATATCAACAATAATAAAAGGCGAGCGGGTTCGTCGTGCTGGCCACCACAATTTACTTTGGGTATCCCGGCGGCTCATCCCCGTAAAGAGTCAATTCGGAATACCCGAAGAAGATGGGCAGAGAGAATGTAGGACCAGGACGACGAGCATGTTGCCCATGAAGGTTGGCGAGTAGAGTCGTAAAATTTAGTTTAATGGTTCTTTCCTATCCCCACTTCCCTCGTACCCCGGGGGATGTGTATTTAGACCCACCATCACTCGATCACTCCATCATACTCTCCGTCCTTTCCTTTTGGATTTTATAAGAGGATCGATTTAATTTTGTACTTGGCCCTCATCCTACTTTACCACCGAACCCAAGCCACGTACTTTTGAATAATGGACGAGATCATGCAAGTGATCCAGAGGATATTCATGCCCAGCTACAAAGTTACCCACTCCCTTTCTTCCCTCCCGGTATTATCCGAAATGACCGCGTGGGACGAGTAACCACTTTAATATTAAACTATTTTTACCCCTTTTAATCTAAAAATGACATATGGGGAAAGAGATGGGAGAAAATCCGAAAAATTAAGACTGCTACTGCGAAATTAATGGCCACTTGGTTGGGTTTTAATTGAGACTTTGTTTGTTTTCTAGACAATTCTCAACTCGATGCACAAATATCAACCCAGATTTCATCTCGTACGGGCCAATGACATTCTAAAGTTACCCTACTCAACATTTCGGACATATGTTTTCAAAGAGACGGAATTTATTGCCGTCACTGCTTACCAAAATGAGAAGGTAAGGAAATGTTTATTTTTAATTTAAGGGGTTGAAAATTATCTCTTACAGGGATCATGTTGGAAGTGATGATGGGAGGGAAGAGGGGTAATAAGTTGGAACTATCACCATAAATTCAAGTCTGTTTAATACAATTTCTGTCCTATCTTTTCAGATAACTCAACTGAAGATTGATAATAACCCCTTTGCCAAAGGATTTCGGGACACAGGAGCTGGAAAGCGCGAGAAAAAGTTAGTCACTTGACCTTTGTTAACCTCCTTATTAAAATACTGTTCTGTTGACGCCCGACGCTTTTCCGTTCTTGATGTTGGGAACCATCATTCTGGAAACTAATTCCTAATCAGCCCCTGTCTTCTGTTGGAAATGATCTTGGCTTACATTGTATTCATCTTCATCCCCCTACATTCAGAGGGGGATGAGGATAGCGGCTCCCTAAAAAAACTAACACGTCTTGTTGTAACATTTATCGGTGGGGTTGAGATAACCTACTCAAATGCAAGGTCACACCCTGACATGGTCCAAGATTTAAATTAAATCAATGTCGAAATATAAGAAGAGTGAGAGTCGGATGATAACAAAGTTTCCACCAAGTATCTTTTTTAAAAAAAAAAAGTATTCATCCCGATAGATGCTGGAATTCCTAAAAGACAAAAGATGATGATGCTTTGCTCTCTTGAGATCCATTTTATCACTGATGAGGATTCTAATGACAGTTAGTCAATGTTATTAAGACGGATGAGGCGCTGCT